>JAGVSP010000140.1:0-196865 GCA_022494985.1 Micrasema minimum | reverse complement strand
CACAGGGAACGATGTGGTATTGTTATTATGACTTTATATTTTTTTGTCATTTTTAGTGTGCAGTGTGATCTTCATTTTTTTTTAACAAATTGCATATGGTTAGAAACCAACGTAATTACCTTTATTTGTTATTTAAATCAATTTTAATGTTAGTGTAATGACATTTTTATCAGGTGAAATAACACGAGTTGAGAATAAAACAGCTTTAGGGATCTTTAACTTATCCCCCCCTGCCTGAGCAGAACGTTTCTTTACGACTTTCAAACTACAAGGTGTGAAGGTGGTGTGTAAGAGTAAGAATGCAACAGGGCCAGGGGTGCCCACTCTCCTCAAAACTCTTTCATAACAATTTTCAGTTGAATGTCGTAAAAATACACCTTAAACCCAATTCACTTCGATGGAGCAATCGAAGAAATAAATGCAGATTATCTACACGGTGTAACAAAACTCGTAGTACAACCCGAAAACTGGTATAAATGACTTTTTAATCTAAGCTTTAAAAAAATATTTTTTCTCATTAATGAGAAAAAATATATATTATTTTAAAGCTTTCATTTATTAGTTTAATCAGGTTAAGTAAAATTGCACAAATTCTTATTAAAATGTGGTATTTATTTTGTTTTCTTCATGGATAGTATCAATTTGACTAAATAAATTATATTTGATAATAATATGTAAAGATTTATCGAAAAAATCCGTATTCAATTTTCTCGAAAAAAAAACTACAAAATCGACTCCAAATATGACGTAGATTCACTGGTTTCCCTCTTGTACATCGAGTTTTGCTACACCATGTATAGATATTACATAAATATAGAGTACTAATACTAATATTAATTTTCCCTAGTCCGCACCTGGTAGTTCGACGATTCCAAATATGAAATATTTATTTAAATGTGGTTTTGATTTCAAAAACTATTTGTTACCTGATACCCAGGACTAGATCTGAAGCGTGGGACCTATAGGTACATAGTACTAATAAATTATCCAAAAAAGTGTAACTGTATTTAGTGGGGGGTTTGATTCCTCGCAGAAACCCCGCTTTCATAACCCAGACAGGTGTAAACTGTGCGCTTTTCTATTCAAACGTGGACTACAATGCTCTTTGAGAAATCAATACATCATGATTTTTGTGCGGAGCAGTAAATATTGGCCAAAAATAATGTTAATCTATCTCTTTTTAAAAAATCTCATTTTTACGTAGGTACTATAAGTTTTATATTATGTGATATTAAAAATAAAAATTTTACGATTATGATTCCTGTTGTACAACATGAGTGTTATTCCAAACTTGTGACATTTGTGTTTCATGAATATTTCGCTACTCAGAACTTTTTATGGCGGCACTTACTTAAAAAGTTTTTGTCTTCAAATTTAAAATGACTCTTAAAATGGGCGAGTCATTAACAAGTCTAAATAAAAATAAACTTGAAGTAATGACGCTTTTACGACAAATGTTTTGTGTTTGCTTGCTCAATAAATCTTTTATTGAATATTGATTTAAAGTTTATAAATTTAGCACTTCCATTATTAATTTGATTCGACAAACTTTAAAAATATATATTTTGTTTTCACAGCTCCCTGTTGACTAGAAAGATAATGTAGCTATTGATAGATAAACTATTAACTTTCAGAGTAAAATTAACCCTAAAATTTAAAATAATATATGAAAAATACTTTTACCATTTATTTCATGGCGTTATTGGAACAAATTAAAATATAACTAGCAGTGATCTGAATATCAAAGAAGAAAACAAAGTTTTAATTACATATAGGTTCAAGTAATCTGTAGAAAATTTTACATAATTTTATGTTTTTTCGATTTCATAGAAACCTGTCGTTCCTTCATTAGGATTTCACGTGAAAAATTGACGGATAGTTGAAATTTGTAAAACTGTTGCTCTGAAAACTGTATCTAAAGCAATAAAAACGCTTCATCGATTTATTTAATAATATGAATTATCATAGTATCCAAATTCGCCTGAAGACTGTTTCAGAATGAAAAAAATAAAAAAAATATTCCAATTTTTAGATTTTCGCTAATAAAATAATCGAATCTAGTCGCAATTATAAAAATATTTATGCTGCAATAACTTAAATGTTTAACTTTTGCAAAAAAAAACACGTATCAGAGAGAAACGGACGGAGAGATGAATTTCATTGAAGCCGTTAATTTTTTAGAAATGTAGGTAAAGTCCACCCTAAAATTTTAAAGGCACACACATTAAACACGTGTTTTCGACAATTTACATTCCAGTACAGAATTGTACATTTTTCCCGCTCTTTTCAGAAAAACGAAAAAAATGGCAACTGCCACATTGAAACATTTCCATTTCATTTTAGCTCGCGGTTAAGGTTGTAATAACCCAATTAGTAAGAAATTACTCCTCGCTAACGAGCTGGTTATCAACCCTCGCGCGGTTATCAACTTTTTAAAGAAATTTTTGCCGGCATTAAATGGCTGAAATATGTTTCATTTGGACAAAATGGCGGCTGGTTAAAAGTCAGTTGACAAGTGAGCGACAAAGAAAAAATGAGCGCTTTACCACAGCGACGCGTATTTTCGTGCGTCCCTTTTAAAGTTTGCGAAATTGAAATATTTTAAAGAATTAAATATTTTTGAATGGTTGTTAAAATGTTTTTTTGATGAAATCAGTGAGCGGGAAAATGTTTATCTTAAATGTTTTTTTCGCGATTTCCATATAAAATAAAAATATTTATTCTTTCTTACTCCATAGGTCTTAAATTCATGAATTTTTAAAATGTTCAATTAAAATTAAAACTTTTTATATTCAGGATGTATGTATAACCGAAGTATCTAAGTGCATTAAAGTTGTAGGTAGGTACTTAAAATTATACAATACAAAGTATACAGTACAATATGTAGATATTGTATAAAGATATATTTTTGTGAACACACGAGTATTTAAATAACAGTTGGTTTACCTGTGTGTTGAATACAAAAAAAAAAAAACCGAAGTAACATTTCGTATAAACCTAACTTTTTGGCACCTATGAAGGTACCTAGTTATATAAAGGAATTTTATTAAATTGATGCAGTATTATTTGATTGTAAGTATGTTTTTTTTATTTTTATAAAATGACTTTTTTATACCTGGAATAGCATTATTTCCAAATTCAGTCTTTTAATGGGCGAAACGAAAAGTTCCTTGAAGATTAATGTTATTAACCTAATAAGGTTAGTTAATGCAGTGCCTTGAGAGAAATTTGCTACAGAGGGTTAACGGAGAGAAAGGGTGACAGCTTTAATAGGTTTAATGATAGCCTTTATATAATTTGAGGAGCACTATTGCTCAATGACGTGCTAAATTAAAAACGCTCCTATGTTTTTATCAAAGGAATATTCATTCCTAGGAAAGGAAAACTAAATTACCGTAATTTAAATATATCGTGGTATCAAAACAACTAGAAAACGAAGAAAAGAAACATAAATATATATATTATTTGAGCAAAAACTTAATTTAAAACCGTATTTGGGTATAAAAAAGGATATTTGAAAGTTTTTTTACTAAATCGCGATAGAATTAAAAATTCTTATTTGTTTTGAAGATAAGTGAATAATCTTAGAGAAAATACCAAATTGAATCGTCAATTTGTTGGTTATGAAAAATCACCGGTTTTCCCATCGATTATTCAGTAATATCCAATAACCGATTCAATACCCTGTCCGCGCTTCGACTTTTGGTTGTTCCACCTTTAGTTGATTGGCTAAGGCCCTTTCTTATCACCTCCGTTTAAAAACCTGATTATTGTAAATGTTCTACTAAATCACAGTTAAGTTTGAAAATGCATTTCATTACCTCTGATTATCACCAAAATATTGTAAATCCCATTTAAAACGCGCCGCTAAAACTTAGAGGTTTGTTCCCCTTTTAAATCACATTGAAATATGGCGTCACGTTTGTAACAGTTATGACATCTCGACTCAAAATTTTAATGCATTGAAAAACAGTCAAAATGGAAATATAATAATATGATAATCCAATATTTTATGTTGTTTTGGATTAGTATCACATTATAAAAACATAATAAAACTCGATTATAAGTAAAATAACGAAATGTCTTAAAACATTTTTGCCGGGTTGGATTTTTACAGTATTTGATAAGTAGTCCGGTAAAATTAGTTTTTTCTATCCCACCCTTCTTGTAAAACGTATTTAAAAATGGCGTCGTATTTGATAGTTTGACAACTCAACTAAAATTTTTATTGGGTTGAAAATTGCTTAAAATGGAAATGTTATAATGTTAATCCAATTTTTTATATATTGTATTGGATTGGTATCATATTAAAAAAAACATAATAAAACTCGATTCTAGCTTGCAAAAGGAAACATATTGAAAGCATTGACAACACCGCTGCACTGTTGCCGGACGAAAGTGCTGACCAGCTAATCGGAGGATAGATTTGTCATTATTTCTGTGGTTAATTGGGTTCGTTGTAAAAATATCGTTTAAATTTGGTAGCAAATTACGACCGACATTTAGTTTTCCGGGTTTTAAACGAAGGTGATGAAACACCTCCTAAAAGTCCCAACCATTGATTAATTAATACATGTATTAATAATTAATCAAATATGGCATGATTGTAAGTAGGTACCTACTCTTAAGAACCGATGGAGATTATTTTTTCCGCAGACATCACTGAGATTAATTTTTTCGGCAGGCATCACTGATGTAGGTACACTATCACTACTAGAGGTGGGTTAAAGCGTTAAATTCCAAAAACGGTTATAACTGATACGTTACCAGATTTTAAACGACTACTGGTAAGCGTTACTATTAACGGCGTTTATGATTTCTGATAGTTGCTCCCTTGTGCATCGAATTTGGTTATTTGGTAACGTTTAACCTATCACCATCTCTTTTCCACCGATTTATTATCATGTGTTAAAACGGGACGTAGGATAATAAATGTAGCTTCCCTTTTTTGCTCACTATTTTGTTCGAGGGTTAGGTGAAACAGAAGCATAATACTAAAATCAGGCCACAGGCAGTTTATATAGTAACGCTAACCTTATCCCTTTTCTTCGTGTTTATTCTTACAGGTTAAAAAATGGGACGAGGGATAATAAATAGTGCATCCTTTTTTTACTCACTATTTAGCCCGAGGGTTAGGTGAAACAGAAGCATAATAATGACAATAGTGAAAATCATGCAGTTTATAGTAACGCTAACCCTATCCTTTTTCTTCGTGTTTATTCTTTCAGGTTTAGACAGGACGAAGGATAATAAACGCTGCATCCCTTTTCTGCTTACTGTTTTTACCTAAGTGTTATGTGAAAAGAAGGGCGTTAATTGTTAACCACGCTTACCAGTTTATAACTACTAATAATTAATGTGGGGTTTGATAACGTCGTGAATAAACCAGTTAGGTTATATATTAGTCCACCTCTAATCACTACTATCATTTTTACGCTAATAATATTATAGATGATTAACTAATCGTTTGCAAAAAATAACCTAACGAGAAATAATCGATAATCTAAATATTCTTCATTTTTATTTAAAATTTTGATGCTATTCTTGAATGTTACAACATTTGATATCCAAGTTCTAGATTTTTCCGTGGCGGAAATGTGGCTAGGAAAACTTTGAGAGCCTTAGCACCAGCTTAACATTTCAATAGTATGCAAGTTTGCATAATCCCGCCTAGTGATTCTATTAGTGAATCTACTATTTTGGGCACATTTGGTATTCTGTTAAGCTCCTCAGGGTTACCATATGCTCTAAGAATAGCTGCATAATAAACGTGTCATCGTATGTACAATGCAGCCAACAAAGGAATGAAAATAAATTCCTTTTCTTTTTGCGTGAAATAGTAAAACTTTTTTATTTAATAAGAGGTGTTCGTATTTATTGATATGTTAATGTTTTTCTACAATCGTTGATGCACATGAGATAAAAGCTTTATGATTCTGAGTACATTCTGAGACAAACATTTTTTTAAAAGAAAAAAACAGTTTGATTTATGAAAAAACTTAGATAAAATGTGTCATTATAAATTTAAATTTTATAATAAAGCTGTAATTACTATTATCCAAGATCAGAATATGATCAAAGTCGTATGGCTCGTATCTTATTTGGAGCCACAATATAACGAATTAATTTATATTTTCAATTACATAATTATTATATTATTTTACAGATTAAAATTGGCGCAAATACCTTTTATAAGATAGCGGTGATATAAAAAATCCAATTTTATATGGAATTACGATATGATTCTACTTTACGTTTACACGTAGTACCAAATCATTTTGTAGACGGTATCTGTTGTAAAGAAGAAATGCCGTACTTTACTACCATTAACCTGTTTTTGATATAACAAGTATTTCTGTTTATCAAATATTCCTTTGAATTTATACTTAGCAGACGTTATGAATATAATTTGAGTGGCTGTAAGTTAAGGCAGACGGAACAAGCCCCGCTACGGCAGCCGCAGAACCGCGGTGGGAGATTTATCTCAGATCGGTTTGGATTTACCCAGATCAGCGGGAACATTGCTACTGTTTCACTGCTCTAACTATATCTGCAGGCTGAGGACTTAGGCTGGGGTTGCTCGTCTTTGGAAGGATAATATATTTTTTTAAACAGGAAACCGCTCAACACTATGTCAATAAAATGCCCTAAATATAACGCCGAAATTCACAGTCGTAAAATGAATCTAACAAGGCAGGGTTGGGATTACGGAAATGTCGATATTTCAATACATATTTCAAAAGTTGATTCGAGTACGAGGTCGATATCGATCCTGTATCGACGTAAATCTATAAAAAAAAACACAATAATACAAGGTTGATATTGACCTCTTACTGACCTATACCCACATGTCGATATACTGATAATCGCCCTGCTGTGCTGGGACGTGAATATTGAATATGGTCCAAGTATAGAATTTGTATAGAAAGAATAGTTCGCAGGCTTATTTCATTTTACTCTTATAATGATTTAGATTTTCAAGTATTCATTGTTTGTATTATACATACCATAGTACAAACAATTTCTTCTTCAACAAGTTCTTGAATAATACAATTTTCTACAGGAGAATTCATTGAATTTTACCGTGAATCATACCTTTAAAATCGGGGCTAGTTTTCAATAGTAAATACAGTACGGTCAGGTTTAGTAGAGCTTGAACATTTTATAAGAGAATATACTAATAATAAACTTATAAAAGTGTGCTATAATAAAGCCCAACCAAAACAATTCAAATTGACAAATATCAACAAGACAAGAAGTTTCGAAGTAAATACCTATGGATATGTAATAGACCTTTGGTTGGCTGGGTTAAGTTGCCACTTGACGTATTGTAACATTTCCATTTCGTATCTGATATCCATATCCGCCAATTTTCATAATTTATCAATGAAATTCTGCAACGAACTTATTTAGAATTAAACGAGGTTGAGAAAATTTCGGAGATAAAATGGCACGTCATTCTATCATAAGTTCCAGTTCTATGGATATTTCCGCGTCACAGTTGATAAGGATATTTTGGTGTCGTCTAGTTATTAACTACTACACGACTGCTTCGGATACCGCATGAAGATTTGAATGCAAAATGAAGTACGAGTACTTATTCCAACAACATGAAACTAGTGCAAGCTGTTTGGGATTAAGTGGGAAAAACAAGGGAAGCTTTGGAATTATACGAAAAAATATGCAGAAAGTTAAAAACACAGTGCTTTAATAAGCACGATTTTAACACAGAATATATTTGATATATAAGTATTTACAGTGGTTATTTACGAGTAACATAGTATAATTTTAAAAAGTAGTTTAACCCTTGGTATCTACTGTCATCCGGCGAAGGCGTTTCGGGTGGCTAGGCCATATACTACGTATGCCTCCCGACAGCCTTAACCATATTTGCCTATCTTATAAGGCATCAGGTTCCGCGTCCTGGAAGTCCGCTGTTGACAATCCCTCGGCAGTTCTCGTCAGAGCTGCGGGACGTGTACCTGACCTGGGAGGATGCACGGGAACTGGTGGCCGATAGCTTGGCTTGACACAGAGAGCGGATATGGTAAGATGATGATGATTAACCTTTCTATTGTGTTATATAAGTTTTGCTAAATTTAATAAATTGGAATAGATAAAAATAAATGTGCGTTGGATACTAAAACGCTTTTGATTTAACAAAAGAAATAAAATTGTTTTGATTGATTGACTTAACTACGAGATAGAAAAGTGTAAGACTTTTAAAAATACACGGGTTGTTGAATATACGTAATTTATTTTGGTACTTTGGTTGCTCAACGTTAATTTTTTTTCGCCAAAATGAAGTGATGGAAAATTTTATTTTATTTTTAATAATTACTGATAATGCATGTAAGAGTAGTTGACATTTATTATGAAAGAAGAATAATAAACAAACAACAAAACATAACAAAATTAATTGGGTGAAAACGTAAGGACGTTATTATACGAGCCGAGGTGAGGCAGGATAGAATTATGTTCGGCCGTGGCTAAGGAAGATTTATGTACAAAGTGTTAGAGAGCTAGGAAGCTAGGAAACTACATAGGGCCAGGAAGGTGCTAGAACATGGACCGCCAGACTAACAAAAAACATCGCCTCACCCGAGCTAACGAGGAAGCTGATTCCTTTGGAAATAACTTGCAAAAACTTTCACCCAGTTGGGAATAATAAAATTACTAATGAAATAAATTACCCAGCTGAGGGAAAGAAACCTCTTTTTTATATGTTTAATTATCAAAGATAAGTTTGGATCCTAGTTTAAACTAATTACAAAAACTCGTTTTTAATTAAAATTCTCTTCCATCATGAAATAACAATTTTTTTGGTTTGTAAAGAAAAATCTATTATGATCTATGTACGTATTTACAATCCGTTGGCAGTTTGCGTCAGAGCTGTGGGATGTGCACCAGGCTTGGGAGGATGCGCGGGAGCTGGCGGCCGATCGCTTGGCTTGGAGGCAGTTTGTGGAATCCATATGCTCCACATAGGGAACGGATATGGTAGGATGATGATTTACATTTGGGTTTTCAAAACCGACTGCAATACAATTTTAATTTCTTCATGAACAGAAGTCATAAGTGAGTTGATAAAATTTGGAAATGATAATAATATTACATACCCGAGCCGTCCCTTCTTTATGCCTGCAGGATCCCGCCGTCCTGGTAGACCGTCGATGACCATCTTACGGATGTACTCGGCGGAGCTGAGGGATGCGAACCTGACGGGGGAGGAAGCGAGAGACCTGGCTGGCGATAGGGTCTCCTAGAGGGATCTAGTGATGTCCACATGATCCACATGGGAGCGAGCGCGGTGAAAGAAGAAGAAGAAGAAGAATAATACTATGTATTACCCATCTGTCAATAATAATTATGAACTCAATTGGTGGTACACATAACTTTTGTTTTTTTTTAGCTAACCGAATGGTTTTCAGTAGTTGTTCAAAAGATTTTTAATGTTTTATGTTTTATGATATTATTAGTTAAAGAATACAGTCAACTATTATAAAAATTCAAAAGTGCTGAAATTTCCTCAGTCCCAATATTCACAATAGACGACAGACGTTCTTAACAAAAAATCTTGGATCTATTAAAATATCAAAATTTATGGGATTTCGCTAATAAGATAAAAACAAATAAAAATACCGTAAAAGTCTCATTCATTGAACGTAAAGGAATCGTGTATGAAATGAAATCTGTGTCAGCTGCGGATATACGGATATTCGCCCGAGTGCCGGTATGTATGTAGGTGGATAAAAACGGGACGAGAAAATATCAATTTCCTGCGAGTGCTTTGGCCCACTCTACAGATTTATACAGTACCCATAGCTACAGTGCCAGAGATGACATCTCCTAAGGAAAATCCCGGACTCTGGGACCCTTTGTGCGTGAAAAATAATTCTTCCCGTCTCTTTGAGTTCGGACAACATCCAATTATGTTTCCGGGCCACGCGTATAAAATGTATAAAAATGTGATTACCGCCTACATTCTCGCTGTGTTATGATAATTCGTATCAGCACAGCTTTCTTCTCTATTCTCAGAGGTAGACGGATTACCATATCAGCCTTGTTTGATGTGTCTACCAAAATCATCTCTAGCATTGCTTTGTGGAGAGAGACTGAGAAGGCTTACTACGTGACCCTGGGATATAATTAGGTCATAGATTTCTTTGTCTTAGAATAAGGTACATTTATTTAACTAATTTTATTATTTTGTTTGTCATGGTAATTATTTTAAGCTTCTTGCCTTAAATAAATAAATAATGATACAGTGAAGTTATAATATGAAGTTATGAAAATATTACTCAAAAGCATATTTTTCCTTTAACCTGATAAAAAACAACTTATTGCCTAAGTGTATTATTTCATATTATGTTCATTGTTATTAATCAAACAATGAATTAAAATTACTTATTAAAATTTTTATCGAAATATAACTCATCAGGTTCGATTAAAAAAAATAGAATGTAATGATTAAGTTTAATTTGGGTATCCGTCCATACTTTTCTTTACATTTTTAAATGTTTGTTCTCGTAATTCTCATATGCAGTAAATACGTAAATATAAAAAAAACTTTAGTAAACATAAAGAAATTTGAAATATAATTAAAACACATAAAAAAATATGTAAAAAAAAAAAAACTACACATGAAACTAACCCCACCTAAAACTCAATACAGTAAATATTCTTAGTTATTATTTTTATACATTAAGAATATGTTCACATGTTATTATGTTTTGTTATACTTAATAAAATGTTGTAAATTAATATATATATTTTTTTATGGTAAAGTTAAATGGTAAAAAATGGTTATTGAACTCTAAACGGTTGTAGCGATATTTATAAAATATGCACACATATCTTTATTATACATTATGGAATATAACAACCTTTTGATAAATATAAGAAAATAGCTTTAAGATCATAACGAAAAAGACACAAGAAAAATGGCGGGAAATTAGGGCTGATTCTACGTAACTTTTTAATAAAGTTCTCCTTAGGTTCACATTCTTGCTCAGCCAAATGAAATTTAAAGTTAATATTATCTCTGAAGGAATTTAGAAGGGGCCTCATCAACAAATCGAAATTAGGTCGAACGAGTAACTTTATTTTTATACTCTGAATTTTTTTTGTTTACTTACTATTACTAATGATTTAAAGAACACCTAATCATGAAAGACTATAATTATGTTATACTCGTTATGATATATTTGTAAAACTAAAAATGGTATGTATTTATGTTTGTAAAATAAATAAATAAATGTTTTCGTGAACTCGTCATAATTTAAAAAAAAAGTTGAACTTGAAAATACAATGTGTACGTACTATGCACGTATGATATATTATATCGTAGGTACTATAGTCTCTATTAATTTTTCTTTTGTGATATATGTTAAGAACATAATTAAGCATTAAATACACAAACAAATAAATAATCGAATTTTACGCCATGTTCCGTAGTGACCAAGTTATGTAGGCTAATAATATTTTTAAAAATATGCATTGATTTTATTAACGTATTTAAAAGTAGTGTGTTCGTAATATTTTCCCATCGAAAAACCGGATACTTTAAATTTGAAAAAATATACGAATAACAAATTTATCTACAAACGTGCTGGTAAACTCACCGTTGGATTTTCTTGAACTAACGTTGCATTTTCGTATAAAAGTCTCCTAACCTTGACTAAAATAAAATACGTACCTTCTCTTGGAATAAAAGATGTCGTTTCAGCGGAAAACAACCTCGCAAAATAGCATTCAAAGCATTTTGATACAGAAAACATCTAATTTAAATGCATCGACTTGATATCTGATATAGGTCAATACCGTTGGACGCAATATCCTGAAGCACAGGTGAAAATACCCGAACCCCTTTAGAGTCCAGAGGCACATGGACAAAAACACATTTTGGTCGTATATCTTCAAATAAATATCTTGTTTAGAAGTTGATGCCTTTTGATATGGGCCTGGTTGTTTCGCAAGCTCCTTGAATAATGTAGACCACGTTTAAGAGAATAATGCTGTAGAGGTTTGATGCAATCTTCTTCAATGATTACGTCTTGACAATAATCAGGATTGGAGTAGTTTGTTCGTAGTATTATTGTTCATATTATGACGTGAATATAAACCAGAAATCATTTTTTTTGTTTTAATTACTTATAAGATTTCTCAACCGACAAACACTTTGACCTTAATCATTATTTATTTATTTATGAATATTTCACAGGCGTATTTAAATGATTTATTATGGTTATTTATGGAAACACAACAGATATAGTTGTACAAATACTCCATGTTCCCTACTAACATTTTTCACAAAAATTATGTGTTGTAATTTAAGTAAACTACTTACTACTTTCCCTTATCCGCACCCAATGGTGCATAGGGCACTGCATTGGTACACCAAGTGCAGTGTATCTTGATAATTTTATTACATGAAGGTAAGATGATCAGTCTTACGCTTCAGTACCAGTCCAAGGTATCACACATGAAATATTAATGTGAAAATCACATGTAAATAAATATTTCGTGTTGACCCCCACGGGAATCGAACCCGCGACCTTATGCACGGTAGCCAAATGCGCTACCACTGTGCTACGAGGCGGACTCAAAAATTTAAGTAAAAGGTTCATATAAAATTGCAAAATCGCAAAAGAAAGAAGCTTGTAGAAAAAGAAGGTTATAAATACTAGGAAAGGAGAAGGATGGTCATCTAAAATTTTAGAAAATAATTATTATAACACTGTAGCAAGGGAAATAGCCAATACATAATCTCACATTAATTCAATAAGTTATTTTTGAAATATTCTTGTTGAAGTATGCTAGAACTGAGTGATGTGGCGTTCTATCCTCTCTGCCTACCCCTTGTTACTTAGCTGGTTAGGTGTTTTTGAAGTTAATACCGCATACGCAATTTATATTTAATAATGATGATTTATTCGTATTTTTAAGAGAAAATAAATAATTGCAATTCTTATGAACTATTCAAAAGAATAGAAATTCCTAAAATAAAATTATAATATTTAATTTGCTTAGAAAGTGTTTGAGTGTTAAAGGGATGTTATGTTATAAGTCTAAGTCGATCATTTCCTAGAGCAAATCTCTCTAAGTAGCCTAATCTAAAAGGGGTCCTGTATCTATTAGCATCTACAAGATAAACTTCAATGGACAAATAATAATGCCTCAGAAATTTCTCCATCAGAAACTAGTCTGAGGTTAAATCATATTTAAACTTGGTTTAAATCGATTTCTTGATCGTCAATCAATAGGCAACTTGATTCGATACCTAACAAGAACTTTACTGTGGAGGGTGGTAAAGTTTAGACAAAGAGGATTAGTACATCGATTTTCTGGCGGTAATTAAATTCTTAATCTTATCTTGAGTTAATTTAATTACCTTTAACGGATACGGTATATCAAATAAATAAAAAACACGTTTATATAGAATAATTAAGTTATGTAAGTGTAAAATGTTATCCTACTTGTAGATTTAAAAAAAAGGTGTCATTAAAAATAAAATATATTTTTTAATTGATGTGGTTTAATAGGTCTAAACCGTTTGGGATGAAACTACAAAATAATATAAAGTATTCATTAAAACAACTTAGTATATTTATCATGCAAAACATCCTAAGAAGGTTGAAAGATGCGGTAGTTGTACAAAAGGAAGTTTAATAATTCATTTATATCTCACTTTTTTTTTAAACAAAGAAATTGCAATAGTATGGTTTCAATACGAGGATCGTCGACAATGCAATAACGTTCCTACAACCCGTCTTAAATTTTCGTTTGCTGTATATCGTTTCTGAGATTATATATTTCGACGAAGATATGATTATCACCAGTCTCCAAGCAGCAGGCTGTATTGAGAGCATGATACGGCAGCCGATAGTACGGCACGTAGTTATCACCACGTCTTCAATAACGAAGGCGCACAATGCAAGCAGATGAGATACACGAAGCATAATTACAATTACTTCTGCTATGCGTTAGGCAGTTCCGTGACAATGCAGTTGGGTGCAACAGATTCGGCGCCACTGGACCGTTTATCTCAAATACAATGGAGCATCGCCTATATTGTGTGCATTTCTCTGCATTGTTGTATCATATGCTGATATCCCACGTCCCACGTCAAAGCATTGCGTCAGGTGGATTAGTAATTCTGTTTTAACTGTAATTACCTATAGATGAGAGCGCAGTGGAATAATGTATGGTAAGTGCCGCGCCAAACTACGCTGCAACGCGTCGCAATGCTAAGAGGTATTGCGAATACTAATAATAATATTCGGCTTACTATTATAGCGCCCTTTTTGTTAATAATTACGTCAAGGGCACTTTACAATAATTAAGAAAAATGTTTAACCTAGGCTCCAAACATTAAACTAGTTTCCTGAAAACTAGCTAACTAGAGTACTTAAAATAGAATCTGGGAATTTACATACGAGATTCTAAAAAGGTGCATCGTCATTTATTGGGGCTGAAATCGACTAGGGCTTTTGTGGTATTAGATGTTTTTTTAATTTTTTTATTTTATTTAACATTTATTTATTTACTACTATTATCGAATTTACAAAGCTTAATAACACAATTAATTTATAACAAATATATCAGTAAACGCTATACTCCACCAATAAAAAGGACAAGCTCTTGTGCTTGGTGAGGGAGGGGTTACGCTTAATTACATAATAGTAGTAGTAACCATAGTAAGGTAAATATAGGTAGTTTATAAGGTATAATAGTAAGTGGTAAAATATAAGTAGTATAACAGGTAAAATACAAGTAGTAATCATAGTAAAGTAAACATAATAAAAAAAAAATCTAGGTACTTGATATGACAAAATAAAACAATTAAGTAAGCAAAAAGATAGTGATTATAGTTGTTTGAAATAAATGTGTTTTATTAGTAAAAAATTTAAATTTCTTAAAGACATTCATAATTTTTTAGTTATTAATGTAGATGTAGTGTGTAAGCGTTAGGGCAATCGGTTCCGGGCAGAGGGCATGTCCACGGCAGAAGAATGGCAAATATCTTAATCATACAACTTTGGATCTTTTTTTACAAGAATGATAACCGCATAAATTTGTTTATTTAAAATTCATGTGCCTAAAAACTGACATTATTAATATACCTCATAGTGTAGCGATAGTACATTTTTATTAGTTTTAGATGCTTTCGCAGATACACCTACCATATTATGTACATTGTACATTGTCGCCTCGTAGGCTTAGTATTATGTGCCATAGAGGACTACCGTGTTCACCGAGGTCGCGTTCGGATTTCTGATGGGGGGTGAATACGATTAATTATTTATTTGTAAGGTGATTGCTTCTAGACAAGAAGATAAATATTTCATTACGTGATACTATTGGATCTGGCACTATGGATAGAGCGAAATGACTGGATAATCCTTGCGCTTTCAGTGTAACAATAATGATCGCAAGATTCTCTGCCCTTGTTGTAGACCGTAATGCAGTGCCCTTATTGCGCAGATTATCTCGAGTTGTTTGGCGGGCGGATATAAGGGAGATTAGAGAGGTAGTATTGGGTCGGCTTGTGTAGCGCGCTGAGCTTAGAAGTAGTGAGACACGGTTAAAGATAGGTACTAAAAAACTCGGTCACCATAATTTGTGAACATTCAGGGTCTACATTTCAGCAATAAAGTACACTATTAAGGACAGGAGTGGCCCATGGTGTCAGTAATTGGTCCCCAAGAATACTCCTGATATATTGGTAACTCTATGGCAAATCGTCATCCCAAAATTCACTGTGCTATCATGTTTGCCAGATGATACCGCAATTGTAGCTATTGGTGAATCACGCTAGCTCTAGAGGCACAGAGCTCGAATAGAAATTGCTATCGGATTGTTAAACCAGTCTGTTGTATAGATCGGATCGCACATGAGCTGTATGGACTAAACGATATTAACACGACAAGAAGAAGAAACGAGAAAGTTGATTTGACTAATACATGCCCTCATATACACGAGAGAAATAGAGAAGTATTGTGTAAAATATATGTGCTCGAATTCAACATGTAGACCAATGCATGCAACAAAATCTACAAGAATTAGACATGTTACGCAAACAATTGAGGAGGTATCCAAATATAAGTACGTAGGCATTATTATTAGATTCTCATGTTGTAATGGGACAGAATCATTGTTAAAGTTAGTTTGCAATAAGTTAAGTATATGCCTGTAAGATCATGGTATCACCTAAAAACTTATCTACCATATTCTGTATTAAGGACTGGTATAATCGGGGGCTAGTTGAACCAATAATACAATACGGTTTGAGAATATGGGGCTTTATGTTCAAATATCTTATACAGATCAGAGTATCGAATTGGCATTCTACTAAATCCTAAAACACATTGTGACTGTAAATATATAAGTAATTCGAGCAAACGACGACATCCAAGTTATGTTTGATTACTATAATACGTATTATACTGTCGACCAAACACTGTGTCAGTACAAGATATGTGACAGGTCATTTCCTCGACTGCAACTATAAACAATGGGTAACACACCAAATGTGTTTACTCGGCAAGTTTTGGCGCAACAACTCAGTGTACCCAGGTAGAAAATTACTATGGAGAAGATACAATGGAGAGGTTATACCGAGTTTATTTTAATTATTTACTTAGGAAAATCGCGAAGAATTAAATCTATTAAAAAAAAAAAAAAAAAAAAAAATTAAATAAATTAAAAAAAAACGAAAAAAATTAAAAAAAAAAACCCCAAAAAAAAAAAAAAAAAATTGTGGAAATTTCCTTTTCATTTTTGAATTGTACTTTTTAAAAAAAAAAATTTCTTTTTTTTCAAAAAAAATTTAATTTTTGTTGTAAAATTTTTTTCTCCCAACCTTTAAAAAATTAATTGAAAAAAAATTAATTTAAAAAAAAAGTAAAAAAAAAAAAAAACAAAAAACAAAAAAACAAAAAAAAAGAAAAAAATTTAAAAACCCGGGAAAAAGGGGTTTTGGGGAAAACATTAAATTAACAAAAAATTTTTTGAAAATTAAACAAAAAAAAAAAATTAAATTTTTTGGAAAAAAAAATTAATTTTTTTTTTGAAAAAAAAAAAAAATTAAATTTAAAAAAAATTAAAAAAAATAAAAAAAAAAAATAAAAAAAAAAAAAAGGCAAGGGGTGGTTTTTAGATAAAACCACCCTTTTACAAGAAATGGGGGTTTAAAGGGGGGGGAAAAAGGAAATTTAGGAAAACGAAACCATCCTGTGTGTTTTTAAAGTTCGTTAGGGAAATTTTTCTTTAAAATTTCCTGAAAAATTCCCCCAAAAGCGGTTGTATGGGGGGGCAAGCGTCAGCTTTTTTTACTTTTGAAATGGGTGGTTTGTTTAAACTTAACATTTTTATGTAGGTTCGTTTTTTGTTTTTAAAAGTCGGGGGAAATTTAGGGAAAGGGTTTAATTCTTTTGGGAAAGAAACATAAATTTAAAATTTCAAATGGGGGTTTTTTTTTTTTTTAAACCCTTTTTACGTTTTTTTTTCGTAAAAAAAAAGTTTATTTATTTTAAAACACATCCCCTTTAAATGATAAAAATTTTGTCATTAAAATTTTGTTTTTCTTTTTTTGTTTGGTTTCGTGGGTTTTTTTTTAAAATAAATTTTTTTTAAAATTTAACAAAAAAAAAATTAACCCCGGGGCCCCCGTGTGAAAATTCTTTTTAAATTCAAAATTGGCGCTTGTTTTTTAAATTTTTTTTAAAAGGGTTTTAAAAAAATTTTTTTGGAAAGGTTTTTTTTAAAAAAACTATAAAAAAACCCAAAACCCTTTCTTCCCAAAAAGGGGTGGGGGGGAAAGGACAGAAACCCCCCCACCCCCACTCTTTTCCCGGGGCCTTTTAATTTCTTTTGGGATTTCCTCCTTTTCCGTTTACCAGTCTTTTTAGGGCCAACGGCACCATTTTTTTTTTATTTTTTTTTTCCGACTTTTTTTCCCCATGGCCATTTTTGGTTATTGTTTTTTTCCTTTTGCCCTCCATTTTTTTTTTCTTTGTTTTTTAAAAATAAAATTTGGATTTTTATAAGTACTTAAATACCGTCCAAAAAAAACCGAATTCATAAAAAAATTGGGGTTTTTTTCTCCCTTGGTTTTTTTTTGGAAAAGGTTTTTGTTAAAAAAATTTTTTAAACCCGGGGGCCCAAATTTTTTGGGTTTTTTATTTTTTTTCCCCGGGGCCAAAATTTTCAAAATTTGTTGGAAAAAAAAGTTTTTTTTTTTAAAGGGGTTTTTTTTTTTTTTTTTTTTTTTTTAAAATTTCATTTTGGAATTTTCATAAATTTTTTTTAAACCCCTTTTAAAATTTTTTTTCCTTAAAAAAATGGTTTAAAACAAATTTCTGTTTGTTTAAAAATTGGAAATTATTCAAAAACGATTTAAAGGAAAGAATTTTGGTTAAAATTTTTTAAAAGGTTGAAATTCTTTTTTTAGATTATTTTTTTTTAACCAGTTTTTTACCCATTTCATTTAAGGGTTTTTATTTCATTTTGTTTATTTTTAAAAGGTTTTTTTAAATTGATTTAAATTTTGGTTAAAATTTTTTTAATAAAAAATTTTTTTTTTTTATTTTTTTTCTTTTTATTTTTTTTTTTTTCAAACCCCAAAATTTTAATTTTATTGTTTTTTTCCTTTTAACCCCGGCCCCGTGTTTCGTTAAAATTTAATAAATTTTTTTTCGGGTTACAAAGATTTGAAGGGGATTTTTTTTTAGAAAAAAGGTTTTTAAGGCTTTTGGGGGTTTTTTTTTTTAATTTTTTGATTTTTTAAGGAAATTTTAAAATCGATCCCGGTGTTTTTGGAACTTAAAACCTTTTATTTATTTTAAAATTTTTTAAAAAACCCTGACAAATTTTTAAATTATTTTTAATCTTGAAATTTTGGGATGCTTGAAAAAAAAACCCCCAAACCATTTTTTGTAGCCTTTTTCAGATTTTAGTTTGGAAGATCAAGTTTTTAGTGGGACCTAGAAATTTTAGGAAAAATTTAAAAAAAAGGTTTTTTAATTTTTGAGGGCCCCAGGGCCCCCCAAAAGGGTTTTGGGTTGGTTTTTTTTTTTTTTAAAAATTTTTTTAAAAAGGGTTTTAAAAATTTTAAACCCCCACTGTAAAAATTTTTGGTTTGGTGGTTAAACCCTTTAAACCTCTAACCTTTTTTAAAAACATTAATTTTTTTGGGAAAAAAAATTTTAAAATAAATTTCTTGGAATGGGGTTCCTTTATAAAGAAGTTAATAAAAAAAGTTTTTTAGGGGGCTTGGATGGTGGAGGGGGTGGGGGGATACAAGGGTTTTTTAATTTAGAAAAAAGTTTCCCAATATTTAAATTTTTGGTTTTATTTTTTTGAAAAAAAAAAAAAAAAACAAAAAAAATTAAAAAAAAAAATTTTAAAAAAATAAAAAAAAAATTATATAAAAAAAAAAAATTAAAAAAAATTTAAAAAAAAAAAAAAAAAATAAAAAAAAAATTAAAAAAAAAAAATTTTTTTAAATTTAAAAAAAAACTTAAAATAAAAAAAAAAAATTAAAAAAAAAACAAAAAAAAAAAAAAACCCCTTTGGGGGGAACACAATTTTTCGGTATTAAAAGGGTTTATTTTTGGGGAAAAAAAAAATTTTTCGGAAATTTAAAGAAAAAAAAAAGGAAAATTTAAATAAGCAATATACCTTACTACTATATATCGATATGTGGTGTTTTTGTTTAGGACCCTCCATAAATCTCTACTTTTCCATTTGCAAAAATAAAAGGAACAATATCAAAATACTTTTTAACGCTATGTTTGTTGCACTCACTTTGTGTTTTCAATATATTATGAATATTAAACAACTTTTTTTTTAAACTACGTATTTTTATTATTTAATTAATCCAACCGGTTTCGAGAGAATTGTGAGGTATTAGTTCTTTTTTGACAGATCTTTTAGTTCTAATAAATCTGTTCATTATTCTGGTCAATTGTCAACCACTTCAACATTTTTTAGTTAGCGACTTATTTTTATACTTAATTTTAAAATTATTTTTACCACAATCCTGATGAAAAGGTGTAGTGGTCATCCGCTAACCCGGTTGGTTATTTATATAATAAAAAAGTTAGTTTATAACAAAAGTTGTTTAATTGCATAATAACTTATAATCGTTTGATTTGTGATGTCATTTCCTACTTATTTTATATGGACCTAATTAGGCCAATCTGGCAATATAAAAACCATTTTTTTTTAAATTACAAATCTCCGAGGTCGAGATCGATATTTGCAAGTATGGTTACTCATAATTATGTGGAGTGGGTTCATATAAGGCATCTTTACTCGGCTTTACTCATGTTTGCTGTGATACTGCATGATATTAACTTCAGCTTATAACTTTCTAACCCACCTTTTTTGGTACGCCGACACTGAGACCCTTGTCGTCGGTCCCCTACCGATTATCTCTATCTATACGACCTGAGCTGGAAGGTTGATTATTGTGACAATATATCTCAATACTTTCTTATTCACTGGGTAATTATATAGCATCTTCCTCTAGTAGGGGTGTGGAATATCCCTTCTTATTGGTCTCATGCCTTTTTTTTTTCTTCGATTTTCAATTTTGTTAAAAAAAAAAAAAAAAGTATGACCAGTAGTACTCACAACGGCTCTACATTTCCTCCGCCTGCTTATATTTTATATAGTATATTCGATCTGCAGAGCTGTGTTGATATTATATCGACGGTGGCAAGAGGGAAAAAAGTTCTTTTTTTTATTCTTTTTTAACTTAGGGTCATAATGTGTGCTATGGAAAATGTGAATACTGAGCGACATGTTAGTTATTAAAGTTGTCTATTGGTATCCTCATTTTCCATTTGCACAGCAGTTTATGTCGACTCGCTTAGTTTAACTTTCTCTTTTTTACCCTTCGAAATGAGTGTTGGTTGGAATAATAGTAGGGCTCTGGTTTTGGAAGATATTTGGCTTATAAAAAGCAATATTAGAACGCCCTTGTTACTTTTGCTATGCCAACTTGTACTATATGAAGTTTTAAATTAAAAAAAGTTAATAGATATTAGATTTTGTTAAGGTTTGTTCTTTTCTAGAGAAACGCTGTTTATGTTTAGTAAGGAGAACTTTTTGTAAATACAATAGGCATGTTGTTTCACTCTCTCGAAATTGTCTGATTTTGATATCATTTTGAGAGTACTGAACCTATATTTATTTTTTATCTTTATGGACAAAAATTTTGGTTTTTTGCACAATGACGATAGACGACTTGGTACTAATTTTCAGTGTCTGTTTACTCCCCTTATTACGGGCATCGTAGCTGTTAAAAATGTATTCAGCTTTGGAGATCAAGTCGTTTACAGGGACATTTCGCTGGGTATATATAGGCTTGTGTTTTGAAGATTACTACATTTCACATAGTATTTCACGTAATTACACTAGGTATTATAAATTATTTTTATTATTTTTATTTTTTATTTTTATTTAATATTTTATTTATTTAATTGTGTTGAATTATCTACTGATAGTTCTTGGTCGTAGAATAGCACATTGCTTTTGCCTAATTAATTTTAAAACACACTTTTAAGTTAGACCACCTATGATCGTTTAATTTTCAGTGAACCTCGTGTCCTCTATCGCTAGCATCGTCATACCAGTATGACGAACGCTTAGCGATAGACTAGATAAACCATGGTTTACTGGAATCAAACTATGTTATATTATTATAAAAAATAAAAAATATTCTATAATTTTTCTGCGGAAAAAAGTAAAATTCCCCAAGTCGATAAATATTTTTATCAGGAGAAACAATTTATCTTTCCTAAACTCCAAAACTAATTTAATTTAATGTATTTGTATTTTTTCCTTTACCTCTTAACATATTTTTCATTGCATTGGTTCTATGGTTACCTTAACTTAATTAATGAACATTTAAATTGATTATCAAAAAATTAGGGGGTTTGAAGACTTAAAATTTTAAATCTTATCTTTAGAAATCTTATATATTGATTTTATGACTTTTATTTGTTTTACGATAACTTGGGCTTAATCTCTAATATTCCCATTCAAAAAGTGAAGATATATTTGATGATCGGATACCGCTCGCGGGGGCATGTATACGAGACTCCATCCGTGACCGGGAGACTAGAATGCTTCTGTACAAAATAAAGTAGGTGGCGGAGTTGTTCTTTTTATTTGCGGTCCGTGGGGGGTGGAGTGGATAATACTATTGTTTGTTTACACTAAAACTCAAACGAATGGATATCAAACCAAATCTACATGAGGCATCTTCTTCTCTGGTATTTACAGTTTAATAATGTTTGCGTCAGACATAAAAAAAAATACGTTTCGTAATACTCTTTTCGTTGTGTTTTTCTCGGATGGTTATCTGTACTTAGCTCACTGATCTTTAGTGTTACGTTAACTTAATTTCTGATGGAATGCATCATTAAATTTTTTATGGCAAATCACGTTCTGTTTGTCGTCTTCGTGCTGTTGTGGCTGTATTGTGAATAGTTATCTTGGAGACTTTAACATTCCCTCTCATTGACTGGGTGAATCTCAGACCCTAAATCAAATTAACTCCTTACGCGACTAATGTATTCTGATGTGTGTGTGCGACCCCCCCCCCCACCCCCAAGAAGTGCGACTTTTCTGGAATTTCACATCTACCATGCGTCTGGCCATGAACGCAATACAACATATATTTTATATAAATAGGCAGATCTCGCACGCTTGACTTCTGTATTTAGTCTGATTTTGTAGTGTAAATATTTTCCATGATTACTTCCATTATCACAAGTGGATTAAATTTCATCCACAGTTGCTAAGTAGGAATTTAAATTTTTATTCCGTGATATAAAAAATAAATAAGTCTCCAGAACACCCGGAGTTTCCAAAAAATAAAATAAAAACTTTTCAAAAAAAACAATTATTGGTATGTGCACCTTGATACTCGAATGCATTGACTGGTATGTCTTAAACAACTTAGAATTTTTGTAAGAATTCACTGTTCACAATGTATAATAAGCATTGGGTTGTAATTTTATAATTATGAAGACACACATAAAAAAAATCATAGGAGTTCCAAGATTTCCCATCTGGTTTTAGTCATCATCTTATCACCAAATCATAAGAAGAAAAAGAAAAGTTTAGAAAAAGATCTTTTTTTAAGATACAATTCTTCAATTTTACTTCATGTAGATTTACGAATAAATGTATTGTTTGTTAAGCTTAGAGTGTTCTCTTAAAATAAGAGCCTTGAAACACAAATTTTGTAGGTATGACGAGAATGTTGTTTTAGATGCCCACCTTCTCATCTATATTTCAAAATATTATATCTCAATGGAATACTAATTGTGTAAAAACAACAGTTTGTGGGACATTTACTAAGTTCAAATAAAAATTTATTTAAAAGTCTTATTACATTTTAATAACCCATAATTTATAAATTATTAATTACAAGGAATGTAATTGTTTATTTCATATAAACTTAGAATTATTAAGAAATTCAAATATAATCGCTTGAGATGTACGTAAGTTATAACCTTAAAAAAATAATTATGGCTAAATTCCATATATGGTATTCAGAGAGTTGTTGATCCTATTATGATACTAAAGAATGAAATTATATTAAATAACATGATATATCGATTTAAAAGGTAAACAGGTATGTGGGACATATTAAAAAATATAGTCAATTATAATATTACTTAATAATAACCTACTCATCTCCCATAATATCACTGTTATCCTCGTCGATGTAAAACCGCTTAATCTCGGGTATTTGATATGATATGTCGAATCTTTTCTACAAATATTTTGCCTCCGTCGTTACTTCATCGCTTATATACATATGGTTACTAACCGATGTTGTTGGACGTATCATCCTGCAATACTCTCTTATAGTTATTATAAATAGTTGAGCTATCAGAATTCATCAGATATTATACAAGACTACATGAAAAACTAGATTACTAATAACAGGGAGCAGTGGCCCGGAAGGGGTATTCCACCATTTGTTCCACATTGTTAGTGCTGCGCTTAATCAGCTCGCTAAAAACCTCTGCATTGATTCTTTATTAAGTCACTCAAAAGGAGGGGGGGGGGGGGGGGGGGGGGGGGGGGGAAGGCAGGTTCCCAGAGCTTATGGGAAACTGGCTCACATATAACCCCCTATTCATAAGTCTGGCTATACTATGAACGATGTGTGTGAGATATTAAACTGGGCCCATAAAGTATAGCATAATCGTGCTTTCGGGTAAAAGTCTTTTGAATTTCTTCTTGTGGTATAATTATATTGTTAATCACGTTTCAGCATATTGATCCTGCCTCTAGCAACTTGGATTCATTCCCATTGAAATTCAACGTTATTTCTCTAATATCTGAATTACACCAATAAACTACCTTTGACACTCTATGGACTATAGATCACATAGTAGATGTCATTATATATACCGATTTTGGAATGAGCCTTCTTGGATAGGTGTGGTACTCATAATTTCATTACTAATTAAAAAAACTGAAAGTCGTTGGCAATCCACGGAGAGACATGCTTAGTGTTGGCTCTCATCCTAACAGTCCATCTAGAGATACCAAATAGTTTGCTGTATATGCGGTATGACTTCCAATACCCGGAGAGCCTGTAACCTTCTGCTTCGGGGTACAACCTTCGGGTTCTCACTTGGTATGGACACCCTCATTATTCCTGATCTTTATCAACGATTCCTCAAATCAACTTTTCTTTTTTTTCTTAACTTCTTTTTTTTCTTTTTTTTTTTTTTTAAATCTCTCTGTCTTGTATTTTGCTGACGATTTTTTAAAAATGTTCTCATAAGTTATAAAGGGACACTTGTATGACTGTTATAGAGTTAAATGCTGATCTGAATTATACTCTTTCTCGTTGGTTTGTTGTGGTAACTGAATTATGTGAACTGTATATTGGCTTATGTCAAACAGGATTAGTTTCACTAAAACACAAAATTGTGTTAAAAATATTATTCCTACTCACTGTGTGTTCCCGTAACCGTTCTTACAATAAGAGTAAAACTTTTTTAATTAAAGGACCTGGTGTTACCTTTGACTCTAAGCTGTTCCTTCAACTTTCTCGTTTGTTTGTTGGTGGAGAATACCAATAAGTACAAAAGGCATTCAGAATGGCTTGGTTTCCTTTTGTGTGGGAACATATAGTATATCTTTTTCTTTGGCATTTTGAAAATAAAAACAGAATGAACACTAAATAAAACTATTCCTTGTCCTTAGTTTTAGAGCATTTATGTTATAGGGAGATATGGATCCACCAATATGGAGTCCCCACACTATTAGGTTTACATAGGATAAAATCGAATCGACTACAAGCCAAATTCTTAAGAACTCTTGCCTATAGATTCTGGGAGCGCATAGTCGCAGATTCACAAGCAACTTTATAGACTACGATTTACATTTCATTTATATAGGAGAATGTTTTAGAATAAAAAGAGTGAACTTATAGTATAGTCGATCTCACTTTGTTTGCATTATTAATTTATAAATAGTCACGTGTTTTGGTTTTCTTTTTTGTTTGTGCCTTTTTGACAACGTCGAACGCTAATATGCGAAATCGGTCCCCTGCGTGCCATTTATTTTTACACGAATCATGCCGTCCTTTCCCCCCCCCTACGTACCCTGCATACACCCTTCCACTCTCCGGCGAGCGCGCCCCGCCCGGCTCCCCTCCCTGTAATCCAGACATTTTCAGAGTTTTGAGCGCTTTTTCCTCAATACAGTCGGATTATTACAATCCTCTCTTCTACGTCATGTGTGCAGAGAGTACAACGGTAAAACACTCAGGGACTGCAACTGATGGTCGATGGGGGGAATTACATCTTCTTTCGTAGCTCACGTAGACGGGTTTCAAGGAATAGGTTGTTCTGTTGAGATATGTCTTGTAATTCACTCGTTTGCTTATATATTTACTTTATCATTATTTTTTCACTGATTATTTATATTCTACTTATTCATTGTGTGTATGTAACTCAATTTAAGCACGATTTGCGGGTGAACAAATTTTAAAGGGCCTATTGGTCTCTACCTAGCATATTTTTTTTAAAATATTTTTTGTATTATACTTTTTTATTCCTTTTGTCTGTATTGTTCCTATTCAAATATTTAAAAAAAAATAAACAATAAAAAAATAGTGGTCTAACTAAAAAGGTGTTTTATTTTATTTATTTTATTTAATACATTTGTTGAATCAAATACAATACAATAAAACCATAACGCTATACCTCATCAATAAAAAAGACAAGCTCTTGTGCTTGGGACTGAGGGGAAATTCAAAGAGATTTTAAACTCTTTTTATAGTCAACATGATACTTCCGCGTTTCGGTCTTTTATTTAAACAACCAAGAAATTTTATTTCGATTTACTCTCCTGATAGCAAGCTTAGCAATGAATAAAATTAATACTGGTTCGTTCTTATTTATTCCCAAAACAAACGTCTTCACTAACTTATAATGTCAAAACTAACAAGTGTGTAGGTATTTAAATTTCTTAGGTAACTGACGTGTAAATAATCTCCTGGATATTTTTTGTACGCAACGGGGAATCATTTCTACAGGAGTTGCAGGTTTTCGTGTTCACTCTTATGATCAGATATAATAACGTCATGTTCGGGATATACGAGTATGCTAGTACGCATGCTAGTAAATGTCGAAATTAGAGCAGAGTGCAAGGCTGAGATAAGCATTATCGACAAAATTAAGAAAGGGCTTTTACGATGGTTTGGTCGTTTGGAGCGAATGAGTGATGAAAGAACGGCTAAAAGAAGTTTAAATGCAAGTGTGCCTGGATGTAGGAGCCGAGGAAGGCCGAAAAAGACATGGCATGACCAAGTACGACAAGTACTTGAAAGTGGACATGTGAAAAGTCGAAATAATCGGCGTATGTGCATGAGAAGATGTATGAATGTAGAGGAAGCAAAGGAAGTATGTCAGGACAGAGTGGTATGGCGTTCTATCCTCTCTGCCTACTGAAATGGCGTGATGGTTAGTTAGTTAGTTAGTACGTATTAGTATGAAATCACTTAGCGTCTGTTGTACCAATTTTGAGAAACACAAGTTAATGGTGGATACATAAAAAATACTATCCACGACACAAGATGTAAAAGAAGTAAGTTATATGTGTTAAACTGTATTCGGTCAAAGAAGTTACATATATCTGGCTTCCGGAATTTATAATTGTATTTGTATATCACCTAAAGATAAATTAGTGAAAGAATAAAGGTAAATTTTATTTATTTGCCAAAAAGAGGCTTTATGAGATGGGCCCAGAAAAGCGTCTTGAGATGTCTGTCACCCCACCAAACTAGATATTTTTTATTAAAAATATAAGTATAAATATTAACAACCTAAAAAAAATGAAGAATTGTAAATGAATACCTCATCACGGGATTTGTCCAGTGAGGTATTTCATAGATTAAAAAAAGATGTAAATTATAAATGTAAAAATCAATAAATAAAAATAAATATATGTATTTTTTAAAGTCAAGATTTATTCTCTCATCGTATACGCTACAGTTACCTTATAAAATTATGAAAAATTGTATCATACCAACAGACACATTTTTAAATGACAGAATAAGACGTTATACCTTTTTAAATATTCAAATGAGGAAATATTTTTTTTTTTATTTAATGATAAAAAAAAATGTTTGCATAACATACGATTGAAAACAATAAGTTGTATAAAAGATAACAAAGTTATATATAAATCAGAAATAGTATATAAAAAATAAACAAAAATCTTGACCTCATAGCAACTTTTCAAAAATTGGTATATAATATCTATCATCTTTCCCGCCAAAGCTAAGATTTTAAATGACTATCATCTCATCGTCCCAGAAGAATCACAACTTTGGAATTGTAATAACAACAAAGCATTTTAATTCAATTTATTAATTTTAGCTGTTAATTCCTCCTGCGGTTCATAGTTTATGGAGTGACAGGGTATTATTGAGTACCGGATTGGTTGTAACCCGACAATAAGGTCGATACTGATTAGAATTGTAATGACAAACTTTCGTCGTATTTGTACCGGATGAGCGGTATTTTGGGCTTAATCCCCAGCAAATCTGATTGGATGAATAATCATCTGAGGTGACGTAGAGCGCTATAATTCTGAGAATTCCAAGGGATGTCAAAACACGGATTGGATTATCCTAACTTCGACAGGACCTTTTCAAAGTAATTGGTCTTTAAACTAAAAAAATATTACTTCTAAATTAGCCATTAACCATTTTAAGATATTAAATTTGTATTATATTATTTCATTGTCTTTGTACTGTCCTCATTTTATAAATTTGCCTTAATTAGTGGTTACAACATTTTGGGCATGTTCAAATACTTGTACACAAATCTGAATTTTATCCCAAGACGGGAGTAGGTATATATTTCATTTTATATCCCTACAGAGATGAGGTAGAATTTTGCATAGATGGAGCTTTCAACTCGCTGGTGGATGATTTTCGATTCGTAACATGTATACAAAATCAAAAATGTTACCAGCGCTTCGATTCTGTTAACTTTTTTCAACTACTGCGCATACGATTTTGTACTGAATTCGTATGCGCAGAAGTGTCTAAAACCTTAAGAGAATCGCACCGCTGGCTGGTGTGGATATTCGCTGGTAAGCGGAATGGGGAATGTTGTAGTACATAAAGTGGCCTCTTAACCCAGCCAATGACAGGTCAAAAGCCCCTGTAAACGCTCGAATATCCATATTCCTGAATTTGAAAAACAATCTACCTCATCTCCGTAAAGATATAAAATGAAAAATTAATTATTGGTGACAAGAGGAATATGTAACCGCCTTGTAAAATCTTTCGTCGCCGCACGGTGGACGAAATGAACAAAAAACACACGAATTAATTATTTGTTGATCGGGTATTGAAACAATATTTTTTGCGTGTTGTATTTATATATAATTATTAATTTCAAGTAAAAATTAATAACAAAATCCTACTTGTTAATTGACAAAAAAAATAATATTGGATTTTTGCAGGTAAACAAATATTAATAGTATATTTTGCAGGTCAAACATTATTTTAATATATTTTATTGTTATTTATTTAAATAATCTATACAAACACAAACATGACTCTTATATAAACGTGTATTTATGTATACTTAAATGATACATAAGACCAAATTTATTGCCTAGAGGTGATTTCTGCCAACCATCCTAAAAAGCTCTGTAAGAGAAGAGAAATATAATCATATGGACATAATGTATTTATTTATTTTATTAGAGAACATACAGCTTAGCTTAGTTTTACTTCCATCAAACTATCGGTTACTGTGATTGCTTCTTTCTTAGGGAAGCACTTTTGTTTTATATTTTTAACGGATTCGTAAGACGGATAAAACGTTTCCAGACACCTGACTTTTGCCTCCTTTCTTAAACCTTTGTATTGATCTTTGGTCAATTTCAAGCTGACAATAAGCGCTAAAGCCTCCTCGGGTGTATACGGATTTATTTATTTTTAACATTTTGATATGAAAGCTTCACGTATTCTCGATGCTCGACGTGGTGAATATATTATTTGTTTTACTAGTTTTGCAGCATCAGTTTTCCCCGCGCTACGTAAACTCATTTCAGTTGCTAATCGTAGTTCATCAGTACTTACTGCGATTCTGCAGCAGATCTTGTACTTTTTTTTGTCTAGATCTGACACCGCTTTCTGTTAACGCTTTTGTTGGCCTACCTAAAGATTTAGAAAACAAATTTTTTTCTTCTAACCACGCTTGATTTTCCCTTTCAAACTTCACAATATAACTCCGACTTTTTTTTCCACCTCTTCATTAGTTGTAATGTAAAACTTTTTAAAATCTTGCATAATTTGTCTCTCGGAATATTTAAATTTGCCACTTCGTGGTATTTTTCTGCGATATGTGTCATTAAAAACTCAATTTCTTTCCCACGATAACCTTTTAATGCTCCTCGTTCTCGTAGTTTTTCAAATAATTCTTTGCGTGAAATGCAAACGGCCCTTCCTAAAAACAACAAGAGTGTAAAAAAAGGAGAAAAGAGGAGAAACATTTATATATGGCATTAAAGTTTAAACTACAGTCTATAAGATGTATTTATTTTTAATGGGAGAAATGAGTGATGCGTTTCTAATCTCTGATTGAAATATGAGTTTAAAACTCAAAAATTGACAAAATAAGTGGTTTACTTTATGTTAGTTTATATCTCACGCGTATATGATAAATCAACATAATTTTATAAATTGAATAGAAAATACCTTGAGAAATATCGGCTATTTTTTTTATTTTTTCAACAAACACTTAATACAAAGCCGTCTTTGCCCGGGCGCAGAAGCGAACTAAAAAAATGTTCTGTCGAACTTCCAGCGTAGGCCCATTTTGCGACGTTGTCAATTTGCCGTTATGTGCTTTTGACCAAATCCAAGAAACACAAAGTTTACGCTGGCTATAATGCTACACTAAAAAAAATAAAAAAAGCTAATTATTGAAAATTTAAAAAACCACTTAATTCGCGCTTTTTATGGATTCCGTCCAACGTGCGCCGGTTCTTCAATCTTTCGTAGTTTACAAAGAAACTCGAAGCAAAACGTATTATTTCTTATGTTTTTACAATAAATTGAATGCCAAATATGACTATAAGGTAGAGATACATACTCCAGATAGAAAAGCAGAGTATCGTTTATATGAGTTATATGTAGGCGTAGGCACATTGAGTTCCTACTTTTCGGTCGGCAATAACTTATAGTGAAAATTCATGAAATCATTCTCGTCGGCAGTTTATGTCGGATGACTTCACTGATAGGCACACGCTTATAGGCAGTTTGTGGAATCCGTATGCTCTACATTACATAGGGAGCTAATATGGAATAATGATGATTATGTAAATGTTGAAAGGTATAATAAATGTGTTTATTTCACTGTGTTAATGATATAAATCCATAAACATTAAACAGTCACAAATCAAACCGAATCCTCTTACCACGATTTACAGACACAACTTCTCAGGCGCTGTATTATGGTTAGGTACCAAAAATTCAATACATATTAATGTAATGGTTTTATCAAAACACAAACATATTGACAAATCGGTGGTTACATGAAACTCTGTTAAGACTATTGAAGGATCAGAGGCAAGTGTAGATAACTACTGTATTTCAAAATATCTATGATGGGCATATCTAATCCATAATAATTATAAAAATATTTGTATTTTAAAAATTTGGCCTGTTTTTGTAGAATATTGTAATCTTTACCATAGAAACGAGTGGTAGATTTTGGAAAGAGCACGGTGCGGTGGTGTGTACGCAAACTATAATATTAATAAAATCACCAAGGGAAATACTTTGTCACTTTTTGGAAGAAGATTGAAATCGACGCGCGACGCTAGAATTTATTTTTGGGGTGTGATTTAGTAGGTACTTATTCAAGTGATACACATGGTTGCTGGAACGCATCTCTTTGCTCCTGTGCTTTCAATTACCCGCTGATACATCCGGCCCGGGTCAAAAATTATTCTCAGCATTCTATTTTATCAAACCAGTAGATTTGGTGCTGCTCCTTATAGTCATTGGTATTATTCAAATAAAATAAAAATATTCAAATAGGGTAAATACTGTTTTCAGCTGTCCTTGAATTTAATCTTCCTAGTTCGTTCATGGAACGTCAAAGGTTTCCTGTTTATGCTTATTAGTGGGAATTAATTAAAACTGTATACATATTATTCCAATACGGCAAACAGTCTTGCGGTTTTCTTATCAATCTCGAAAGGAAATATGTTTAATAATCAGATTGCTGTAATTACGACATGGCATAATCCCATAAAGGATTGGTAATACATTGTTAATTACATACATTCGATATTAATATCATCTTTCGTAGAATTTCTACGCCTTAGGTACACAATACACAAACATGTTGGTAGGATTGTTCGTTACAGCCAACCGCGCGGTTAGTGCTAACGATCTTTATCAGTATTATAAGGTATTCTGGATAATACTAATATTAATTATGATAATTATTTCAATAAGATTAGACGTCTTTAAATGTGGTTCGTAAATAATAAGTATTGTTTGGGATCTAAGGTTAATTAATATGCTTTATGATATATTGACTTTACAAGATAGTCCAAATGTGATATTTTTAATTACATCATCTAAACTCTAAACTAAGCACTAAACAAACTAAGCGTGAACTACGCAGATATATTATGTACTTTCATAAAACTAATTTTTAAACTATCTCCTCGTTTTGATCGTTAAAATATGTAGGCGAATTGAAAAATTAATCAGTCAATTTAAAATATAAAGAAAATATGTTTTTTTTTTGTTATTTATCACCTTTTTCATGAATCATTATTATGCATTCATAGTATATAACTGTGTACCTATAGTAATAATAAATGCGGACACCTTGTATAGTGCCGTTGTAATTTCTTCAAGAGCACTGTTCAAAATTCATAAATATTATGTAACCATATAAAAATAATAACATATTTAAAGCAATGTTGGTTTCTTATATCAATGATTTTCTTTATTAAATTGGACAACTTCGATACAAATGATTGTTTTAAAGCAACTTGGCGTATTCAAATAACACCGTGTCGTCTCTTCTGTTAATACATTAGTAGGCCGAAGTGCTCTATCGTATGATACAAACGTGCCATGATAGGTTTCCGCTACAAGAGAGGAAATTTCGTCTGGAGAGAACGGTATAACGCGTTAGTGCCGAAGAGAAAATTGGTATAACAATAGAGGAAAAACCTCAATGAAACCCTCAAAACTACAGTACGTAAACAATAAATTAAATATTTATTAAGAGGAATGGATGTCATGTGACCAGCAGCCATAATTTTATACAATTGTAGTCCTCGAATTTTCACCTGAAATTCAGCAAAACAAGGATTTTTCCACACGTTTTAGAAGCGTGTTTGTTTCCTCATATAAAAAAAAATACCTATTAGACATTCGAGAACACATTTTTTAACTATAAAATAGCCATCAAAAAGTGGATAGAAGATATGGGTTGTGCACAAATTAAGGGATGGATCAGGCCAAGTGGGCGATCAATTGGTTTTATGTGGTGTACGTAGATGATGAAGAAGTTATTTATGTAATTTGATGTAGGTGTTAGGTATGTTATAATGATATAAAGTTAGATAAAATAAAAATACCTACACCGAATGTGGCCTTCATATTAATATTTCATGAGTGATATTTCATACGTTGTAATGGCACTGAAGCGTAGACTGACCATCTTACCTTCATGTTCATAAAATGATCAAGACCACCCCGTAAGGGAACATTTTCTTTCCAATAATAAAAAAGTTTTCAATATATAAAATAACCAATAAATAAAATATGTATACTGTTATTAGAATGTGTCTAGATTCAAGGTGTTATACTCAATACAGCATGTCATTAGACGATGTGATTCCTATCATCAAAGCCCCTCACAGCTAGCTAGTAACCCTTTGAGACCCGGCCGTTTGTCCTGGATACCGTACTCAAATATATAGCCCAGATAGTGCAGGTGTTTATCTCAAACTACCCACTTGCAATAGATGGAAATCGCATGGTGAGTTCGTCTGATGGGTTAACATTTCCCGTTGTTAGCCCCATTCACAGAGGTGAAGATAATAATTAAAATGTAGGTAGAGGGTTAACGTAGTCTTAACCCGTTGCGACGTGGAAATAGAGGATTTTCTCAAGGCTTGGCTCGTACCTGAGGCTAGCGTTAGAAATTTATCTTCTTAAGGAAGACCTAAGGGTCTGTATTAGTCCCATTCAACACTGTCTCTTGGAATGTCGACTCCAAGCTGTCCTTCCATCTAGTGTCTGCCAGATAGGATGATAGTTTGAAATGCACACATGCGTTCTGTCCCCTCCGCTCTTTTCCCTAATCTCCCCTCCATTGAGACCCGGACCGCGGATGCACGGATGGATGTCTGGGATGGGGGGCCTGGCGAGGCGGGATACCGGTCTCCACACGGGTGATTGTAATTACTAATAAATAATGATCGAGGTAGAAACTAACATCCCTACCACTGTTAATTTGGGCGACTCTGGTTGGTTTGGGTGATGGAAACAATGACAGTTATAATACACAGGCCGAGACGGTGGTAGGGGTACAATGAAAGCATTTGTTCGCGTACATAATCGTAAATTCATCCGTATTTTTATCACACTAACAATCTTAAAATCGCGGTATAGTTGGTTGAAAAAATCGGTAGAGTTGGCTGGACTGAAAAAAAGACTCAATTATAGTCTTTAAAGCAGTCGAGGGGGTAACTTAACAACTTGCCGTGCAGCTGTTAAAATTTCAAAACATTTTTTCTCTCTGGTTTGTAGAGTAAAGCGTAAAGCTGTGATTGGTTGATACGCGATTGGGTCACGTCTTCACGTATTGTCAAATTTCGCTTTTCAAAATCTATTTGATTTTAAATTATTTTATTTAACCTAACCTATCATTAACCTACTGTATAAATTTCATAACCTATTATAAAGGATATTGCTTTTAAATAGCCATTTGATTTAAATTATTTTATAAAACCCAACCTATCTTAACCTACTGTATAAATTTCATAACCTATTATCCATGGACTTAGCAATAGACTAGTCCTCATAAAAAGCACGGCAAGTTGTTAAGTTACACCCAGTCTAGGGAAAGGGTGGGGCTTTCATTGTCTTTCCATCTTTTTGCAGATCGTCCAGAAACGGCGCGGCGGCCAGGTGGGCAGATTTGCACCATGGATTTGGCTATTCTACTATCGTCCATTCTCTCAACGTGTGCATGCCAGTTTCTTCATCTTTCTCTACCCCACCTGATTTCGGAAGTTTTTCAAATTTGGGAGTTCCTAATCCTGTCCCTCAGAGTTTTCCCGGCGATACATTCATCCTATGTAGAATCTTCATATCCAAGACTCTCAGCATGGATACGACCAGTACGTGTGAAATTTATGTGTTCAAATAGTATTCCCGACTTATTAATGGCCACAAAGCTTTTACTTTTTTTATCACATTTACTTCAAACTTTTTTCTAGGGAAATACCCTGACCGATTATTGAAAAAAAAATCTGAATTCCATGAAAAAGAATTACGGTATTCCTGTTTCCAATTTTATCAGTTACCTTCATATTATACACGTCACAAAACTGTGATATATTTAGATGTAGATACATTGGTTATCGCATTGTTATAAGATTATAAGATATTTTATAAGATCTCATCCTGCCGTTGAGCGAATCGGTGAGTAACCGGATGCGTGTGGTCGGAATTGGGTTCCAAGCACAAACATCGTGGGTTCGACTCCCGTCGTACTGCACACCCTTCACTTTGCGTTTCCGGTTACAAAATGGATATATATACATATACTTATACTTACTTTACTTACTTACTATACTTACTATACTTACTTTGCGTTTCCCCGGTAAGTATATGTATTTATACATATATATACATATACTTACCGAAAAAGCATCGGATAAGGTGAATAAGTATCTCGTTATCGTATTGTTAATATATATACATATAAGTATCTGAATAAGTATCTCGTATCATATAAGTATATGTATATATATTAAACAATACGATAACGAGATACTTATTCACCTTTATCCGATGCTTTTTTGGTTTTACTAAATATTATAAGCGGTTTAATTGGATTCTTAGTCTAAGAGAACATGGATACTTACTAAATATGAGTGAAATATCTTTTAAGATGAGTAAAATAATAATTTAGTGAAACGAAATTCACGAAACAACTCGTTTTGATAATATATTAGGGTTCCTCAGTTTGGGAACTCCGGTAAACGTCAGTCTTGTTTGGCAGACTGGTTGAAATATCTCTCTGCCTTCATTTACTTTTAAAAGTAATTTAACTTCTCACCACTTAGCGAAAAAGTTGGTGAAGCTTCCTAGCCAAGGTATCCTCCCTTTGTATTTCAATATCTTAACGCCTTCTGTCTCTCTCACATCCGCGGACAGAAGGATAAGGGAAAAAAGGATAGAAAACTTTTTGAATCTATGTTAATTCGCATTATAACTTTGAGGATATCTTAATTGAAGCATTTGCATTTTTCTCATTTAAAGTTTGTGGCAATAATCATCCTCGTTACACCAATAAATAATTATATATTGCTTGTGTGAGGGACTAGAGTAAGGTGTCGTTGTTATACAAATTTAATTTTTGCTTAAAGAAATCCATGAATACATTTAAATATCATCAATAACCTTCCATTACGCTCCCTATGTGGAAGAATTGGATTGTACAAATTGCCTCCAAGCTGAGCCATCGGCCGTCAGTTCCCATGCATCCTCCCAATCATCTATCATCTCATCTATCTCTCGTAGTTCTGACGTAAACTGCCGATGGATTGTCAACATTGTACATTCAGGACGCTAAGAACTTAAAAACAACATTGAACTTTTAAATTTGTATTCATACAAAATTGTATTTAAAATAAATAATATTCAAACAAGACTTCAAAATTTGTGCATGCCATTATCGTAGAGATGTTGGCGTTGTATCGTTATCGCTGTGAGGTTGATAAATGCTTTCTATGCATTTGTGTTTTTTTATATTTTTTTACGACTGTAACAATCGACAGTCTGTCGTTCTGAATTATAGTTTTAAAATACGTTCGGAGACGCGTAAGAACGTCGTTTTAGTGTCAATTAACAGAAAAATGTACCTAACTTTCATTAGCACAAAATGGTTTTATGTAGGAGTATGTTAAATAACATTATTGCGACTGAATTAAACTTTATCATAAAATGCCCTTGGAGTTTACCAGATCTGAAATTAAAGGCGGATGGCGAATCTATTTTTAATCTTAAGCTTTAATGCCATTATTTTATATAATGTCAATACCGTGGATGAGTTTCAAAAAATTATTGATGTTAGAAACTCTTTTTGCAAGTTTCAGGAGTTGCTTATTTCTTTGTTCCTTGGAAGAACGAATTTAAACATTGTTGCGAACCCGTTTGATACTGAGTATCAGATAAGCAAAGCTTTTCGGACGTTTCCAGACCAAGCCAGACCGGACCTCTCCGAAGCTACTACAAAGCTCTTCAAATTATTCAACGTATCGTGTTGATATTTGGCTCGTGATTTCAAGCAAACATTGGCTAACCTACCCCATATTCGACATCTAATCGATAAGTGTGCTGGAATCTGTATTTAACCTGCAAATAATGTTGGTGTAAAGAATTATAACAATATTCGCGGCGAATTAAACGTTTATAAGAAATCTGTACCTGAAAGCCAAAAAGGCTCCTCTTCAAAATCGTTTTAAATAAAAAAATTAATGGCGTATCACCTTTTAAGTGAGTCAAGCGAGAAAAACAAGAAAAAAAGGAAATAGAAAAAAGAAAAAAGAAGGAAAAAGAAAAAAGAAGGATATGGAATGAGGATATGGAAAAAAGAAGGAAATCTAGAAGGAGTCTAAGGTAAGGAAGCTTGGGAGAATTTAGTAAAATCTGCATATTAGTGGGGAGAGGAGTATGTTTGGCCAAATCAGGAAGGAACGAAGGGAATCTATCATTGATAGGACAAAAAAAAATGGTTTAGGTCCTCGAACGTAGGAGACACTCACACATTACGGAGTCAATTTTTTTAATTGTTTTTAAATATCTTTTAGTGATTTTATGATTTTTTAGTGACTTTATAATTACACGTTTTTTATAACAGTGTGAGAATAAAATAAGTTGGAGAAAACAGTAAATTGCAACTAAAAATTACTAAAATGCGTCTCTTAAAAAAATATGGTATTAAATATGAGGCTTTTTTTGGCTCTAAGGCTTTTTAACTTTTGTTGAAACCTTTGTTTTTTTCCTGTGTTGCATCTGTTGTATGTATTTTTATTTTGCCGACATATGGAAAAAGGGGCTAAGTTAAAATCTTAATTTTCTTATAACGTTTTTCTGATAAATCTTAAAATAAGTTATGTCCTTAATTTTATTATAACGTTTTTACTTAAATTTTATCCAGACACAGTTTATGTATTATTATATTTTTCGATAATGCTAAAATAAAAAAATATATAATACATAATTTTAATAATAAACGGGATCAAATATATTGCAATTAATTACTGTCTCAAATGTATAATGGTTTTCGAAAAATTGCTTACATTGAAAATTATGAATTTTTAAAAATAAGTATACAGACCTATACAGACTGAAGTGTTTATTTGAACACATTCTGAATGTATCGCAAAAATACGTTTTGGAAAAAAATAAAATGAAACAAAGAACGATAAAATGAAATATTCATTGACAACACAAACTGATTTTCTTAAAACGAAATCGTTTCCTTTGTGGAGACATTTTGCATATTTTCTTAACAAGTCCAGAGAATTTTCACACAAAGCTTTCCGCAACTGGAAAATATAAAAAAAAGGAAAATATGCTCTTTGTGTTGGTCGACTAAGATTGCTCCTTGAATTTCAAATAAATTAAATACACAAATTAAATTTACTATGAAATTTGAATATTCTTCGAGAAAGAAAATTTTTCTTAAGAAGAATGAATTAATTCAGTAAGAGAAATCAGTAAAAAATAACAAACAAAACACACAGTTTCAATTACTGAAAACAGTAATTTAATTTCAGTTTTTATAACTAACACAAGGACGTATCATAAACAAAAAATATTAGGAAAATGTGGAAATTACCCACCACGTACGTCTTCAAAAAACTATTGTTTACATCAGCATTTTTTCATTAGTAGAATTTAAAAAAAAAAATCTAGTCGAGAACTTATTTTTATTCGATAATAAAAGTCAATAATTTAATATTAACACCAGAAATAGATAAACAGTAAATTATTTAAATCAAACTCGATTTTTGGTCGATTTTGTTTATTATTATTTATTGACAGCTATTTCGCCTTGCCAGGGCATTTTCAAACTCCGTTCAAATCACTTTCGTTTTCAAGTTAATAAAAATACTGACTACTTTTACGAAATATTACCACTTTAAGACTTACAAATAAGCATTCAGTTTCCACATAATGCATTAGAGTTTTATTGACATAGTTATAAAACTACCCAAAGTTTGTTTGTTATTTGAGTGAGTGCATTACTTTAAATTAACTTGCAAGATCTAGAGTGAAAACAAACATCATAAGAATATCATAAATATTAAAAAAATGTCGGCAGATATATTATAACTACCTTGAAAAATATTTGTTGTATTAATAAAAGCATTTTTAATTTAATGAATATGTCTTTTTAAATAGATATGAAAACAATATGTCATTACGACTTTCTATTACAGAGTTGTATGACCATGATATGTGTATGTTACATTATGAATTTTTGTCCTTCCCCGCGGTTAGTACGTTGGGCTACTATGCATGAAGTCGCGAGTTCCGATTCACGATGGGATCAATAAGAAATATTGAAAAACAACATTTTGAGTGTGTCCAAATACTTGAAGACAAATATGAGATACAAATATGTCTCTGTTGAGATGTCAAATTGTAAGAAATATTGATTTAAATGCGATTATTTTATATGCGATACCCTGTATTGGTGCTGAAATTATCGAGACTCACTATACTAGGTGCACCAATGCAGTGCCCTATGCACTATAGGGCACGGATAAGGATAAGCAGTAAAAAAAATAATGTATAAAACATATCTGTTATGAATTACATTTTATGTACTGTTGTTGACTAGTGCATTAAAAATAATTTTGTTATTAAAAAAAACGAACCGTAATATTATTGAATGTAGTAAAATCTTTCTCCCAAGTTTAGTATCTACTATGAACGGCAGGATTTTTCACTAAAATTATTTCAGACTATTTTCCTCAAAGCTGCAGGAATTGTTGCATTATCCACATCTCTCGAGACAAAATGCAAACGAGTATGGAATTTATGGCGACATATTTCTGGCAGCTATAAAAATCTGCGCTTGCACTCGAATAGTTTTCCGAATAGATTCTGAGCAGCGTGAATCTGCTTCTAGACAATTTGTACCTACAAAATTTAATACCGTCTATGAGAATTTTTATTGAAATCTTTTCGAAAAAAACTCTTAAAAAGTATCTGAAAATTCGTGTCTATATTCAGCAAGTTCTGCTCTTTCAGTAATATTTTTATATTTCGTGTTGCATTATCAAAATGCCCATTTTTGGTTCACCGCTATAAATAATTAATTTAGTTATATCGTAGATACTTATGGATATGTTTTTTTTAAACTTTGTATGGAATTTTTGATCAACCTTTGTGATTTAATACTAGTAGTAGGTACTCAATTTAAATTATCTCGTATGTTATTAGTATCACATTACACTGTAAAGTTAATCACGGCTATAGCATCGTTAGTCTAACGGTGGATACGTCAATATTGATTCATTTTACTAATGACGTCATACAGGAATAGGATTTAGTGGAGTAAATTACCACCTTGAATATACCCGTTATCATTTTAACACAAATAATCCTGATAATATAACGCACCTTAAGATGATACAGCAAATATATGTACCTATAGTAATAATATGTAGTTAAGAGGTTTTTATTGCTGATAAATAAATGAAATTTTACAAGAAATTTTTCGGAAAACAGAGGGCCCCCATAGCTCATTTATTTGATCTACCATTGAAAGATGGTCTTTAAAAATCATTGTATACTATAAGAAAGAAAAAAAAAAAAAAAAACAAAAAACAAAACAAAAAAAAGTAATGTAACCCGCAGACAAGCCCCGGCTTTGCGGGAACAATAATACAATATTATGTATGCTAAAATATCTTGTATAATTATGAATAAAATAAATAAAAAAAAATAAAAAAATAAAAGGAGCGGCGCGCGGAGGTAGGCTAAGGATGTAGCGGACGGTCCTTTCGCTCGCTTTCCCTTAACACAGCTTTTGATAACCAGCGTTTTCAGAGCCTCAGTGTTTCTGACAATGCAATGTGTCCAAAAAAAAACTTTCTTTTTTGGAATGCCGTTCGTCGTTGAGAGCCTTTCCGTAATCTTGGAGGCGCAATAGCGTTTCGCAGTTACATAATAAGCCATCACAGATTAATAAATAACGCTAAAACCTCTCTAATAGAGGTAAAACTGTGTTTGGGAGGGAGTTCTCATAATAAATTGAAGAGACGTATTCGGGCGTCTTCTAATAGTGATTAAATTCGGTCAGAATCTCACTATTAGAAGACAGCACAGAAAGGTCTGCTAAACATGCTTGGCAACTCTCTCAATAGATGTCATACAGATAACATCATTTAGAAATGTGGAACAACGAATGAGAATTCAACTTATTATGAACACTTGTACACCTTCAAATTATTTGTCATTTATATGGTCATCAGATGATGGGCGGAATGGAAAATGTTGTAATGCGTCAAAGGGGCCACATAATCCAGCAGATGACAAATCATAAGCCCTGTGAACGCTTAGATAATCCATATTCTTCTCCAGATCTGTCTCTGTTGATATATCAATAATGTAACTAATGATACCTGCAGGCATTGATTTATAATACACTTAGATCTGCCTTGCAGAGTAAATTATTTAGAAAAAGTAATGACACGATGATTCCGCACCTCAATACACTTACACGGTACGACCTATCAGAGCCCTTCGACTGCCGGCAAGCATCCACCCACACACCGCAAAAGGTATGGGCTATATATAGGGTTACAGTAACAGTATACAATACTAATCCGTTCCTTATGAGGAGCGTTCATGAATTCTACCATGTTCCTAAAATGACTTTTTTTTCTTGTAGACGGGCTGTTGGCTATTACTTAAGAAGAAAACTTTCTTTGAATAATAATTATTTTAGGCTGTGTAAACAAATATAAATAAACACTTACATGTGGAAAGTTACACCATCTTTTTTGTTAATTTTATCCGTACGGTTTTTACACGGTTTCACTACACAAGAAGGCATTTTCGGAATGTGTTTTCTGAACGTCCGACTTTGCCGGCGGTTAAAGAAATACTGAATACGCGTCTGGCGGAGTTTTGACGGAGTTGAAGTGTCATTCATTTTTTGGGTTCAGTTCAAATCTAAGTGTATTAATAAATCAATGCCTGCAAGTATCCCTGAAGTATGAATTTAGCTGCTACATAAACATTTATGTATTGATATGAAAATTCCTACTATACACCTACATAGATAAATATATATATTGGTGTGAAGTTGAGTCCAGGACCGTAGCAGGGTAACTTGGGCCCTAATGAGAATCGATGCGGGCCAAATGAATTAGCACCAGGAGACTAAACTCCGCGCCAACTTTGTCTTTAGTTGACACAAGGCAGATGTGCCTTTTTCAATTGTGGATTTCGGCCTTTGTTAAAAAAGAAGGTAGAATTAAAAGGTCGTTAAATTAATCATCTTTGTCCTCGTAATTTATAAAGCTAAGAATTTTGACCACAGAACATGGTAGTGATAAAAAATAATCCTGAAATTTAATGCATTTTAATATAAAGCGTTTAATAAAATTATTCAAATAATCACTTGTGTAAAATAATTGTGTAAAATATTTTTAAAAATAGGTTCGGTTAAAAAAATATTTATATTATATTTAAAAAAGATGAACAGAAATAAGTTTTGTGTATAAGAGCTAGGGAGAAAGATTTGTGTGTAAGTCATTATATAATTTGTTTGAATCAAGTTACATATACGTTCTATATATACTAACCATTATGAAAAGCCTTTAATTATTTAGGTAGTATTTTACAAATTCTATAAAGTAAAACTCAAAGGCAATCTAGTACGTAGGAAACAGAAAAATATATTGGAAAGCTAGCCCTTAAAGCACGGCGAGCATATGCAGATACATAATGTACATAATACATATGTAACTGCGACTTTCCCTTATCCGCATCCAATAGAGCATAGAGGACTGCATTACTGCATTGGCACACTAAGTGCAGTGAATTTTTATCACTTGTCACATGAAGGCCAGATGATCAGTATTAATTACACTTTAATGTCAGTCAGAGGATCTCATATAACATATTATTGATATCCCAACAGAGACAGAAAACACTGGAAACGATTGTGGATTACCTAGGCGTTTACAGGGCTTATGATCTGTCATTGGCTGGGTTAAGTGGCCACATTATGTATTACAACATTCCCCATTCTGCCCATCATTTGATACATGACAAATTTGGAAGATCGATATGTATATGAATCAACACAGAACGTTTCAAATTCGATGACATTTTTCAGCATCTTTTCACATTTTTTCTCACTGGTGACATCTGTTGAGAAAATTGTTAAGCATTTAGCAATCTAATTTTTTGGCGTAGGTAAGATCCATCAGGATTTAATTACTTTCTAGAAGACATATAAAATATTTAATATTACCATGAGGCGGATAAAAACTAAAACAATAATGTAATAGACCTTTTTCAAGATTTTTTACAGGCTTTTTAAAATATCTGAAATCACAAAACAAAAGGTGCGATTAAAAAAAAAAAAGGTCATAAATAAGCGAAATATACGAAGCTTAACATTGATGTTTTTAATTCCGGCTGAAAAGATAAACCGAACATTTCATTATGTCTGAGGTCACAAAGTGCGCAGTGAGCGAAAAGCGCTTTACTTGGAGTCTGTCTGTCTTTTCCTTTCTACCACAATCGAAACACGCGTACGCGTCATACTAAATACATAGTATGACACGTACGTAATAATTAATAATTATGAATGTAAATATTCATATCCATTCATATTTTTAAATGACGATACTGTATTTTAAAAAAACTTTTAAATTAAGAACTTTACATTTTAAATCTTATATGATTTATTAGTGAAAACAGCCTTTTATTCGAAAATAATAAAAGTGAGGTGGAACGTTAAATTCTCTATGTCCACTTGTAATACATATTTTTTAAATCGCATGGTGCTTTATCGAATTGATGTAGCAGCTTTATTTTGAAAATTAAATTCCACATTTTTTCCAAACATTGGTGTTTTTCCGCAGTCTGAGGATTGTGAAAAAATGTAATTTTATTTTCTATGCATGATTATGTGGTGGTGGCGCTGGCGGGTAACAATCCAAGCGTTGCCTCAGTACCGCACTGTATGGACACAAAAGTTAGACTGGCCATTTAACACCACGCCTTTAGAATTTTACTTCGTACCTTTTGTTTTTCAGAGCTTTTTGTTTCATACACAGGTTTCATAATAAAAAAAACGAGGAAAAAAAGACTGGAATTCAGAATGAAATCAGAAAATTGTATTGTATTTACGTTCGTAGGTTTTCTCAGCCTTAAGAATGCATATAATGTTTAATATTATTTATCCAGCCAAATATTTTTCACTAAAAATCTTGCTTATTTTTATTTGGCTCTCGAACGAAACATCGCTTAAAGTTTTTCATGGGAATTGATAAATTCAGTAGGTGCTTGAATGTATAATGTACGCTAGACAAGGTATGTATTTCCTGTTGGTGACTTCGCCGCAGTAAAATGCACCAACAATGGTATTTTGGGCGCATTGCCAATAAATTTATTTATTGGCGTCAACACCAGAAGTATTCGGGATATTTTTTAAAACATTGGTCCATTAGCGTATTCAAATTCCGTTTTTTATCCGGGTAAGTTAGTTTGAATGCTAATGAAATGGGAGATTTTCAGGTCTAAGTGGTTGATAAAATGTAGGGAAAATAAATGAATTTTAATTGTTGAATTTTACAGAATGGTAAAATAATACGCAATAATAACTGAATAGTGCACAATGAAATTAGATTAATTTTAGTTTACTCTTTATTATTTTGATTGTACGTAAAAAATATGATTCTTATTTTCAATTTACTCTCAATAGTGCATTATTTTTTGTTAATCTTGCGAAAAATTCCTTCCACCAAAAAGTTATTTTCAAAATAACACCTCACAATACCTATGATGTAAGTGAGGAAGATAGAAGTGTGTAATTTTTTTTGCCAATTACCAATTTTCATTAGCGTCCTATTTGTGTTGTATCTTTTCTCCTCTCCGACGTTTCGGCCACCGTTGCAGGCGCCATCTTCAGGGTGAAGTAGGTGGGATTTAAAATGTGTCGTGTTTATGTACTTGGAATATGTACCGTGTAGCAGTCGGCAGTAGGTATTTTGGTGTGTTTATGTATTATGTTTATGTTTATTTATACCGTGTCCTAAAATAATCAACGACCGTGAAAATCTACGCACTTTCATTGGCGTCTTCTGCCTCTGAAAAGCAGAAAGTGATAAGTAATTTTCTTCCGTTATCATCAAATCCTAGGAATAAAGGTCGATTTATGATATTCATCAATATTATATCGAAAAAATTACGACGATACTGTTTCTGGAGAAAGTTAAGATTTATTATCTACCTATTCAATTTGGAAAGGCGATAATTTAAAATAAACGGCACAGACTAGTACAGACCATCAATTGTTCTTACACAACGCCTTACAGTTCTTCCATGACAGCTAAATATTCTATTATTATAAATATCGCTTAAGTCTCGGCTCAAGTGTTTTTCAATATTACGTCTTCTATGAGGGAGGGACTTGTGAAATATTATCCACGCAGCACATCCCGCATACAAATAGCGCCAAAGTTGGAGTAATGCTTTGCCTTGCTTTAAAGCACTCCTTACAGGAATTTGACGTCAATAGATACAATACAGTTACTGGTATTCAACTGATGCGTGACGTCATAAATAAATCATAGGAATACTTTGGTAAAGCAAACCGAAAAATAAATAATTTGAATGTATGAATTCAGAATTAATAAGGTAAGTTTTCAAATGAAAAATAATTAAATTTAACTGTGTACGCACAAAAAAATTACAAACAATTATAATATGGATATATGAATAACCAATTGGGCTCCCATTATTAAATCCAGGGTTTGATTTAATTTAAGCTTTAAAAGAATACTTTCGTATTTTTCACACCTAACATTTTTTAATACGAAGTAGTCTTTGTAGAAGAATTAATCTTTTTCGAATGTAGTAGTATATTGGGCTGGTTCCGAAGAGAAAAACTGATCATTTGGCCTTCATGTAAAAAATGTTTAAATTTAGATACATCTGCACCCAGGTGGACCAATCCTGTTTCTTATGCGTGAAAATTTTCTGTGAAAAAGAGGAGGCGTTGCGTGTCACATTCTCATTCGAAATATACTTTATTCAACCGGGTTAAGGATAGTGTAGTATGAGTCTGAGAATAGTAAGATCTGAGAATAAAAATGAATGCAATTGTAAACAATAGACTTATCAGTGCACGGTTATTTTCATAGATTAATAAGACTAAAATACTAAAGGCAATAACGCATCAAGATCTAACTTTTACAATCTGTATTTTGCAACGTTTTATATTAATGTTTGAAACACCGATGCGATGTTTGTACCTAGAGTAGATTTTTGTTGAAATATTTTTATACGAATTGTAAGCCACACTAGCTTAATAATTTTCAGATTCGGTAAAAGGTACGTAAAAGCAACGGAATAGAGCAATAATTATAATATATTATTGTTTCACAAATCCCCTGAGAGTAATAATTAAGGTATTGTCGGGTATATACTACATTATTTGATTTTTGCGTTGGGCACTTTGCAAAGAGATAAGTCTTGTGAGAGGGCGATAAAATAGCCCGGGCGTAATCCCCAGAACCTATTGCTAATTCTGCAGTACAAATTGGTGTCAGAAGTGGGAGTGTCCGATGCCGGGACTATATCGAGAATAATACCCCAATTTACATACAAATATTCTCCTTCATAATAAACGGACGTGTAAGGCGATTAAACAATCTTGTTTTACAGCTCCGTTAACAAAGTACCGAGGATTATCCCGTCTGAGCGACCGGCCAGGCGGCAGGGGTAGGGGGAGAGAAGAGTATATAAGGGGAGGAGAGGACAGACCAACTCTTGTAGGAGTCCGGCCTCTGCGGGGGGGTGTCATGAGGGCTTACCAGGGAAACACAGCAAAACAAATTTTGGATTATAACTTAAAGTGACATTTAAAGTTTGTCCTTGCAGGATTAAAATTTTAAATGGAAATACTTTCACGTAACATATTATTTAACAGTTGTAAGTATCGAAAATTGTTATAAACATAAATCCCCGAATGGGATTCGACAGCAAAATTTTAAATTTATTATTTATGGATCTTACTATACATTACTGCTTTTCTTTACACAATTTTTCATTATATGATTTCGCTTTGTGTTTCATTGTTTTTCTTGTTTTTCCTTATAATGTTTTTTTATTATGTTTTTGATTTCTACTTATATCTATTTGACTTATTTCTGCATCCATCTATCATTCTAATACATAAATATTGTATTATCTATACGTCTATATAAAAGTCTCAATATTCTTCATTCCACACAAATACTTATACTTACACTAACTATTGTAACTTCATTCTCTACCACATAATACCTAACACTACTTCTGCTTCTATCTTGAGACGGGTAAACCTATTTAGATAGAAGCCGCACAAAGAGAGGCCAATTATTTAAGTGTGTATTATAATATACGTATAGTATATAAATGTTAAATGTAAATGTAATATTTAAATTGTAATAATGAAAATGTATTCAGATAAACGTACTTATACTATTTTACTATAAATAAATATAAATAAAAAATATTGACTGTTAATTCCACTTATTTTAAGAATGAATTATAATTTTAATTCTTATTTATTTATGAAAAACTAAGAAGGTCCTTTGCAAATTCAGGATAATTTATTGAAATAATTGTGCCTTTATAAAATGTATATTCATAAAATACATATATTTTATTGAAAAAGTCTAACCGCTTTATTATTTTTTTTGTAAAATATTCTAATTAGTTTTTCCACAAAACGTATACAGCAAAGCCTCTTCATTGTAATTATTTTAGACAAACATTTAATGTCTCCCAAAGCTCAAAGCTGTAAGAAGCGGCTGGTATATTTCTATAAACATTTCACGATTAAAACGAAATGTATCTTGAAAAACGACACAACTTCAGCAATAAGAATTGTAACCTCAGCACCTTAGATGTAATAGCTGAAGTTTCCTGAAAAGGCTTAAACTGAAATATTCTTTCAGGGGCTTACAATGCATCGGACTCCTGCGCCCTGAAACTTGGTCTCAAAATGTATTATAAATCTTTACAAATTACGGCGTTAATGATAATACAGGGCGAAACAATTTGAAATACTAAATGAAGAATGTAAGAGAATAATTATTATAACTCTAAGCGTTATTTTGTTTATTGCTGACGCAAAACAGGCATTTAATTAAACAAAAAATAAATTAAAATTACTTAATAGTTTGTATTGAATAAAATAGCCCCGGACGTATGATGACCCCGGATATTTCAATTTCTTCCCAAGTATTTAATATTAATTCAGTGACTAATCTGACAAAAAAGACAATTGAGATTACCAAAACAAAAAAATAACAAGTAGATATGTTGGCAAATGAGGTAAATAAATAAAATAAATTTGACATCTCAACAGAGACGAGAAGTTTGGAAGGGAATATGGATATCTAGGCGTTTACAGGGCTTATGACCTGTCATTGGCTGGGTTAGCCCGTAATGGGTGAAATCCAGTTTTTGTCTACAAGTATTTGGACAAACTCAAAATGTTGTTTATAAATAAATAAATATTAATATAAGTGTTCGGAAATTTAAAATTTTGTGGTAGGTAAAGCAATGAATAAAAAAAAACATTCAAATATCATTCACCACTAGTATTGTAACGAAATAAATCATTTTCGTCTAGATATTTACTGTTAAGTCGGAATAATTCAGTCAGTTAGGGTTGAGCAGACCTATTCAGAGATGTCATATTTTGTCCCAGACGTGCAATAGAGCGGATGAATCTCCTCGCCCACGTCCTTAATGGGATAAATTCTGCCCAACAACAGCGGAGACAATAAGGCCAAACGAATCAACCTATTCAAACTTTACAAAATTAATATGAAGACCCGACATTAAACTACGCGATACACAGAGCACGTTCGCCGCTCGGAACGAAATTATAGAATAACTGGTTCAATACGGTTCTTCCCGATAGCATGAATATCCTTGAAAACGTTATAAATATTTAAAGTATATTTTTACAATTCCTACGATATAAAACACAATGATCAAAAATTTTGTTGCCATTTATAAATTTTATTTTAAAAAAACACGAAAATACGAAATGATTTTTAACGCCCGTTATTGGCTAATGACGTCATTCCCGTCCACCGTGAAAAGGCGTGAAATTCATTCCGTAGTGAGCGCCTATATTGCCGTGACGTCACACCGCATGCGCGCCAAATGGAGGATTTTGCGAGCGATTTGAAAAAGTGCTATTTCAAACAGCACTAGAAAATTCATATGACAACGTAAAAATTTAAAAAAATTCCCTTGATATTGTAATTTTTCAATCATTTTTTTTTGAAATCAAAAACAAAAAATCGGGAGAAACCCAATTATTATTTTGGCAGATTTTTTAATGGAAACTCAGTACAAGATAATCTACATAAAACATTTGAGATATTTAGTCATTTTAGGCTTTAGATGCCTTTACGGGTAGCCAAAGAAAAATGTAAAGCTTAAAACCGCTTTAGATTGTTATTACATCAAACACGCGGGTTCCAACCTCATATGATGGCTTGATTTGATTTGATTTTTTCTTACAATTTGACATCTCAACAGAGACGAGAAGCTTGGAAGGGAATATAGATATCTAGGCGTTACAGAGGCTTATGACCTGTCATTGGCTGGGTTAAGTGGCTACTTGATGTATTACAGCATTCCCGTTTCATCCTAGTATTTGATATCCATATCTGCCAATTATCAGAACTTTTATATACAGTGAGATGGCGCGACGCTTCACATGTGAACACTCTGTCATCATTTGCACCTGGGGCGGGGAGCATTTGCAAATCAAATAGAAGATAAAAATATTTTTATGCGTTTACCATTGTATTTACTATGCCCAATTAGACGTAAATTATTATGTAGTAAAAAATAAGTTTCTTTATTTCTTGCTTCTTTATGCGACCAAGCTGACTTTTCCGTATTTCTTAGCACCTATATTATTACTTTATTACTTTCTGATGATCCTTACTAATTTCATTTTCTCAGATGCTTTGACATTTTATAATTCTGTGTCACAAAATTATTTGGTGAAAAATCCCACGACATGCGTCAGTAGGGCGGTACACATTATATGTACAAGTATTATGGTTCACATCCGTAGAACCTTTTCATTTTGTAACCCCAACTCCGTTAATTTAACACGTCCGCGCCCTGCGCATGAAATGCCGATGTTTTGTATAAGGAAGAGTTTTACAGATCGAGTGCGGCGGCCTACAAAGGGCGGGATCGGATGTGTTAAGGGAGATAGGTATCCTTGAAATGGATTTTCCCTCCACAATGGAATTTCTTTTTTCACTGGAATCTGTTACCCAACGAGATAAATACGGCTACACAGGATTGTGCGAAAATAAACCCACTTTATTATGGTTTAAAAAAATTCAATTGCAAGCTTTCATTATTTTATGATTACGTTTGAACTGTCAGGGCTTCGGTTGTTTTAATTCATGTTTATGCATTAGGATCGTGTCACGTGGATTATATCAACCGTAGAAACTAACAAAATTTTTAAGTATTGAGGGGATGATTATTTAAATTTGGATATTAGGTTTGTCGGGAATTAATTCAATTTTTCAAAATAATAATGACTTTAGATTATATTTTTTTTACAGTATTTATGTACATTTACAGTAGACATGTAATCTGTATATCTGCGCATCATTTACATTTTACATTTGATTACAATCGTTTGTATATTTCATTCGTTTTATTTTTATTATGTACTCAGTTTCATGCCTTTTAAAACTCACCTCGCACCTATTATAACTTCGCTGATTTTTTTCAACTAATTCAAATATGATATTTTTCGACCAATATCCAATGGGAGCTTAAATAAGTTTTTGCTTGGATATTGCTTGGAAATTTCCGACTTCATAAGGCCGTCTCTTGTGACAGTTTTAGCGAATTGATAGAGCTGTGCCTGGATGTAGAAGTCGAGGAAGCCCGAGAAAGACATGGCATAATCAAGTAAAACAAGCGCTTGAAAGTGGGCATGTAAGAAGTCGGAATAATCGACGTGCGTGCATTAGAAGATGTATGAATGTGGAGGAAGCAGAGAAGTATGCCAGGACAAAGTGGTGTGGCGTTCTATCCTCTCTGCCTTTCCCTTCGGAGAAATGGCGTGATGGTTAGTTAGTAAGTTATAGAGCAGCAAATTACACTAAAACCGTACAACTCGACAACGAGTATGTTATCCAGGTTGAATTTGCAAAAATTACAAGCATGCAAAATAAGTTATTTATATATCCATTATTTGAATAGTAATTAAATATGAAATTAAACAACTTTTGTTTTAAACTACTTTTTTATTTTATAACAAGCCAACCGGTTTCGGAGACGCTACTCCTTCATCAGAGCTTTGTATAATAATAATTTTAAAATTAAGAAATAAGTCGCTAACTAAAAATGTTAAAGTGGTAGACCAGGTACTGGGATAAGGAGGGGAGTGAAGTCGGGGGGGAAATACATGATCGGTGCATTGGGATGTAGACACTTATAAATACAAAGTTGACAGATTTATGAGAACAGATATTGAACTAATTCTTCTTACAAACAATTTTATTTGATTTTTTTATTAATAATTATGGAAAACTACAAAGTGAGTGCTACAAACATAGTAATTAAATGGTATATTCAAGATAGTAATAAAGAAAGCATATTTCATAATATAACAGTCAATTTTCTGATACAAAAAATCGTTTTTTTTTTATTATTCAAATATAACTTCTGCATCCGGGAGTGAGTTTTTATTAATTTTTATGTAGCATTTTTACTAGAACAAAAGGTCTGGGCTATATGCTTGGCCAATTTGTCACCTTTAATACAATACAACGTTACACACCAGTTTCTGTGACGTGTCATACTGAACAATGGAACCCTCTGTTTGTTAATTTAGTAAAAACCTCGTAAATATTTTTGTATTAAAGCGGAAGGGTTCATTTTTTTAGCCGAGAATTAAAAGGGTGAGGCGCTCAGCGGATGGGCGCCATGTTTCATTTTTAAAGTCAACAGTATTAAAGCTTTTTCACTAAACCCGCGCACATTGCTGGAAAAATATTACAAGATACGTGAACTGTGTTTTAAATATTGTGGATTAAAGTATACATCCTGCTTTACTTAATATATTTTAATTATAAAGTTATTTATTTTTATGATGTATTATGTAAACCAACGGAAAATTAATTAAATCAGCTGTACGTACCTAAATATTAGCTTGTGGGGTAAATATTTTTGATTGAGTTTGAATTCTAGAATTACCTTTTTTTTTTTTTATTCCTTAAACAATACAATAATAAAGACACAACTTGGTGTGTATTTCTTGAAAAATAAGTCTCTATATTCCCAGTGGTTTAATTATACGTAGGTACAAAACTAAATATATTTTGCGCAAAATAATATTAAATTTTTTTCACAAAAAGGCCTTTCATATTGTTAGAGAGAGAATTCCTGGAATAAGTTGCGTAAATAGAAGTTCACACGTATAAAAAGCAACATTAAGACACACCTTATTTACTTCAATAAACTTAAATACGCTGGCTGTAGAGAATAGCACAGGCTTGATACAACTCCACGTATGTGAACACAAAAAGTGTAGCCACATGTTTAAAATAAAGTTGAGAAGTTAAAATGTTGGCGCGAATAGGTCTCATGTGAGTTGTGATGAAAACCTTGAAACTTCCGAATGTTCCACGAAGAATAAACTTTGGCGATAATAACTCGCAATATTATAATTTATTACACAACATAAATTCCGTGATTTAGATAAACGCTTTTTAAGAAGCTTTTTTCAGCTTTTATACCTAGAAGATTTTTTTTTGTTACCATGTTTTCTACTTAACATGTGATGTGAACATTATTGGATCTGATAAACACTTTCACTATTTCCCATTTCTATAGTCAATATTTTCATTTTATATACTATAATTGAATTATTATCAGATCATATACACTTCAATTCTGTAACGCATCGGTACTAGTTCTATCTAAAAATTAATTGAAATGGATTGTTAAATAAATTCATTCTTCGAGAAGGCATTTAAAAAAATGTACTCACACGTAAACGGAACCTGTTTTAGCAAATTAATCATTTTTGTTGTCTATAAGGATTTAATTGGGTTCTTCCCGATTTTTTATTTTTTATTTCAAAAAAATGATTGAAAAATTACAATATCAAGGGAAATTTTTTTTTAATTTTTACGATGTCTTTTTTTTTTTCTAGTGCTGTTTGAAATAGCACTTTTTCAAATCGCTCGCAAAATCCTCTATTTGGCGCGCATGCGGTGTGACGTCACGGCAATATAGACGCTTACTACGGAATGAATTTTACGCCTTTCACGGTGGACGGGTATGACGTCATTAGGCAATAACAGGCGCTAAAAATCATTCGTATTTTTGTGTTTTTAAAACATAAATTTATAAATGAAAACAAAATTTTTGATCATTGTATTTTATATCGTTGGAATTGTAAAAATAAACTTTAAATATTTATAACATTTTCAAGGATATTCATGTTATCGGGAAGAACCCTATTGTTATAAAAATTATGTCATATATAGAGAATCTCATTGTTTTCATGATTTTTAATACATTCGCACAATGGCGTTAGACAATTTTTTTTTTTTTTAATCATCAATGTTTGAATTATCTGTCAAAAAAAAAACGTGCGTACTATGCAGTAAAGTATTACAAATTATTGTCCGATATATTTTAATTTTTGTACCTGTAAGGAAAGATTATCGTTTTTATGAAAAAAATTAAGAATGTTAAAGAATAAAGAAATAAAGAAAAAAAAAATTTTCTAAAAATCAACAGTTCAGTGCAAATAAACAAGAATGTTATTGATAGATCCCTAGTACAGTCCAGAGCTGTTTTTCAGATAGAAGTACTACGTTAGTTCACATATTACACCCATAAGCTTCTATTGGCACCTAGTGGAATACTTCCAAAACTTGTTAGTATGATATTACTGTGAGTTTAGTTTTGTTGTAGACAACTAGACGAGTAGGGAGAGTGTACAGTGTACACTGTACAGTGTACTAGTAACTAGTAATAAACCCAAGAATAGAAACACATAAAACGTATAAACTGGTACATACATTCACTATGTTATATAAATACTGTGTTTAATTTCGTTTATGAACTGTATTTTTCCAAAGTAAAAAATATGAAAAACAAAATATTTCAAGAGGTTGGTCGTACACGCACTAGAAAAGAATGTTAATAATTGTAGGAAATTAATTATTTTGGAAAAAAAAAATTGTTCACGTATGTACAATGCGGCTTCCGCAGTGTAATGGCTAAGATGCTAGACTCACGATACGGAGGCTCCGGGTTCGATTCCCGGTGAGAACACAAAAATGAACAGTGATTTTTCTCAAGCCTAGGTGTTTGTGAAGTTGCTCCCCTCTGTAATTGGGCCTCCTGGCCTGCTGAGGTGGTTAAATAAATAAAATAATATATTTATATATATACATACGTGAACACCTATTTTTATTATGGGGCATTCAATACCTGTCACAAAAAAATGCGCTAATTGGTCTAGTAAAAATAATAAGAGTGGAACATTAACATTAAAAAAAATGTAATCGACAAATTGTTTGAATTGCATGTTTTATATATTTTTACATAGGTACGAAAAATCTAAATAAATCTACATATATACATTGGTACCTATATAGTCATTGAATCTTCAAAGCCTATAGTAGATAATGAGGAAATCCACTGCTACCCGGAAATGAATTTTAAAAATGCTTTCGTGTAGACGCGAATATTTAAAAATTTGTTTCCGGTTTCCGTTTTTAAACCCCCGTAGCCGCGTTCCATGGCATTTTAATATGGAATACAATCTACATACAAGCTTCTATTGCAAAAAAGATGGCCGCCATTCAGTATCCCTAGAACAGCTGTTAAACAGTATATATGACAGTTGAGTCGACGGTATATTTTTATCTGTGCTTCCCGCATCAGTTTGCATAGATTTTTGACAGTTTTGTTACTGGCTGGAGAAATACCATGGCCTTAAACAACCCGTTTTATGACGTCACTCCTGCAAAAATGACGCACTTAGTACATAGAGTACTATTTGGCGCGTTATTTGAAATGTGCAACTTAAAAAAATCGTATCTTCATCAATAACTTATAAAAAAATATTAAATATATTTTTTTGTTTAATTAAATAGTAAGTTTATAGAAAAAAATACTTTAGAAAACAGTGGATTCCCTCATTGACACGACGCCGCGCCGACGTGTCAAGCTTTACCAAAAAATACTACTTCTACCATTACTCTTCCTTAACTGCACCCAACGGTACATAAGGCACTGCATCGGTACACATTGTCCAGTGCATATTGATCATTTTATTGCATGAAGGTTAGGTTAGGTTAGGTCGCTTCAGTACCATTTCAAGTATCACATATAAAAATATAAATATGAAAATCACATGTAAATAAATATTTCATGATGACCTTCTACGGGAATCGAACCCACGACCTCATGCACGGTAGCCAAATAATGCGCTACCACTAAGCTACGAGGTGGAGAATAAAATAATAAATATATAAATGTATCTTGAATAAAAATATTTTGGTATTAAAACTAAAAAAACATTTTCGTATTTCTCCGAATAATAACAATTTCAGGAGCACGAGATTAATGTCAAGATAAAATATTATTATGGAAATAAAGTAATGACGTCAGCAGTCTCCTGAAATCTGGAGGACGAATATAAGAAATTCAATTTGATTTGTTGAAGTGCAAAACGAAAAATATAAAGAATATGACACAAAGAAGACTGATCCTATGAGCTCAACTGAAATAAAATGTACAGGTATAAATAATATAATGAAAATACTCTGAAAAGCAATTATTATAATATGTATTACGATTTTTTTAAATGAATTGTTTTTCATCAAGGTTTTCGTTATTAAAACCAATATATTTCTGTAAAACAGATAAAATTTGTTTTATTTTATAAAATTTTTAATATAAAAAAAATAGGTGTGAGGTGTGAGATGTAAGAATCCGATATTTGCAGGAATTCATGGGTGTAAGCCGTGCACTATGTATGTACTATAACCCTTTACCGGGCTCCGGGAATCTGGGATTGCATTCGTTATTTAAAATGTGGAATAATATTGATGTGCAATAAATATTTAGCCAAAGTAATATAATTTCAAGTTCACCTCCCTCCCCGTAAAAAATGATACACACACAGAAAGATATAAGAAAGTGTATGATACATATAACATAAAACATAAAACATCTTTAAAAATCTTTAAAAAAAAAATATTTATATTAATACGAATAAATAAATAAACGTAATAAAAAAATTACAAAAAAACATTTAAAAAAATGAACACAAAAATCTAAAATCAATAGAAAAATTATGATGAATATTTTATAATAAAATTTATTGTTATAATAAAACAATATTTATGACAAACGTTTTGGAAGGGATCTTTTTCTTATATTATATAATTCATTTAAATCCATTACCCTGCTAAAATATTCACGATAACATGACATTTATTTCATGAAAAGGATACCCGCTGTATTCCATAGAGATTTTCAGTTTTCAATATATGTATGTAAGACCAGAATAGGGTAGAAACAGCCTCGACAGGGTGAGCCCACCCCATTTAAGGGAAAATACATAAATTATACACTTATGTTGTGTGTACAATTTGTAAGCATTTACCGCGAATTATTTTCGCTGTCTTTTTAAGTCAAAAGAAAATTAATATCCGCGAAAAGGATTTTAATATACGCCATAATACAATATTTTTATTTTCCTTTGGAAATACAATTTAGTATCACTGTATGAACACATTAATAAGGCTTTACAAAATAAGGCCGTAGAGAAAAATACTACTTCGGATGTCGACTAATATAAATATTACATTTCCAATATTTGAAAGTATTTCCTTACTCATACACGTATAAAACCATAATATGAGTAACCAGCTTACGTGCAACTTTCTACCGGAGTTAAACGTATGTGCATTGGAAAGGTAGCTTGTGTTAGAATTTTAAATTTATATCTATTTGCAATTTTTTTATGACTCTGAAATATGAATCATCGATATACATCGATAAATCTATTTTTATTTTTGTATTTTTGACTCAAAGTTTTAACAGCAAAGTCTCTGACAGCAAATTGTTTTTTAGACTTTCATTCTACTTTTAAAAATGCTGAAGGGGACGTTGTATTATTATTATTGACGCGTTGCCTTAAATCAATAATAATAATAATGATAATAATTTATTTCGCATCATCATTGATACGTAGAAAAACAAAACTGTATATAGTATATAAAGTAGGTAACAAAAAATATATATATATAAATAAATAAAAAACCTGATGGGTGTCGCGTGTTCAAAATGACTCGATCAAAAGGTGGTCGATAATTTAATAATTTCGACAGTGCTTCAAGGGCAGGCCATCCGCGTACACGTAGCAACAAGGCTTAAATTACCTCGTTCATGAACGCAAAAAGCCGACCCCTAAAGTTGGCCGCTCTAATGTGCACTATGGCCTCGAAGGAGTTTGTTCCTGAGAAAGCACACTTCAGTATTCTTAAAGCGTTATTATACTGCACTCGAATTGCATTCCAGAAAGTTGCTGTGTATTTACACCATAGTTTACAAGTGTACATTAGCGAGCAATACGTCCTAAACAGTGCCAGCTTCATATGGCGTGAGCACATAGAGAATTTCCTTGCAATCACATTTGCACGAACAGAGATTGCACGTCTCTGTCTCTCAGAATCTAGATCTTTTAAGTCAGGAGTCAGAATATGCCCAAAATATTTAAACATCAAATAAGCAGGGAAAACACCACAATCTCCGTTTTTTTTTACTCTATAGAAAAGTCCTTATTCCACCGCGTACTCCTCGCAGATGCGCAGTAATGTACGAAATGCTCTGATTGAGGGACAAAGAAGAACCATATAATCTGCATAACTCATGTTATTTACACATCCGTTACCAATGAAGCAACCGACTAATGCGTTAAGTCTATCCATTACCTCATTTGTGTAAATATTGAACGGGATTGGTGAGGTCAAGCCTCCCTGTCTAACACCTGACTCAAGTATGAACGCAGGCGAGAAAGCTCTCCCCCACTTAACAAGATTCTCCTGCGTGCTATACCAGACCCGCAGTATGCCTACTATCTCCGACGGAATCCCGCATTTGTATAGCTTTGACCATAATACATGATATTGAACTCGATCGAAGCCTTACTCAAATCTAAGAAACACGCAAAAACTGCGGTATTTATATTAGTATAATAATGCAGAGTTTGCTTAAGTACCAAAATGTTAGTTTCATTAAAAAGGCCAGATCGGAAACAGAATTACTATTTGCATATGATATAATACGTAATAGAAGTTTTTCAAATACCTTAGAATACACGGTGACTAGACATGGGTCGAAAGCTACCTGAGACACTTTTATTTATTGTACAGCCTTTCAAGATAGGTATAAGAACACTTCATATTAAAAGCACAGGTTTATGATGAATTTTTATTTTGCTGTATCTGATTGGAGGCTTTTGTTAGAATAAGAATATATTATCGCGAGAGATGTATTTGGTATGTAGAGAACGCGTGCTCCGGTGTTGTGTTTTTATATGCAAGAAGGGAAGTTGGAAATACATAATAGTACAGTTAATATTGAACGGTGGGGAAACAATCAAACCCTTTAATAATAATAATAATAATAATAATAATAATAATAATTTATTCCAAAAGGTGGGGAGTGCAAGCCTCTAAGGTTCATATAAAAGAATACATAATAACAAAATAAAAGTAAAAATATGCATCTGTATTTAATTTAAACAAGGCAAATAAATTTTAAGAAATATGCGAGCACACGAAGGTGTTTAGGGTCGGCCGGGGGCTGGGGGACCCAGGAGAGCGGCCCATCTCTCGCTCAAACCTTGGTGACTGATGTAGAAACGCCTCGGCGATCAGCTGGTTTCCCGATGACATCAGGCGATCCCTGGCTCCCGCTACCCGATGTCTCATCAGTCCCGCGAATCCATGTACCCTCCCTTCTGCGAACATGTTAGATGCGCTACAGAATCTTGGGTATTTAAATATAATTCTGTAGGCATCAACTGCACTCGAAGGCGTTGCATCGTACTTTGTCTATAATTGGTCCATAATTTGATTGTTTATAAAAGAAAATAGTCGTTTACGACCAACATATTAGTTTCATAGGTTAGCGGCTATAAAGCCCTAAAGAAGGAGTAGCAACCCCGAAGCCGGTAATTAGCAGTTTTATAAAAATATACGTAGTTCAATTTCACATTTTAATTTAAATATTTGATTAGCAGACAATATTTACAAATGGGAAATCAATATTTATAAATGGACAATCATACAAAATGAAATAAGATTGATTGAAATAGTAAGTTTAATACGCAACGAATGTGATTGAAAAAATTATGATATGTTGAAGATTATTTACAAATAAAAATGAATTATTTCAAAATACTCAAGTAACTAATAGAATAGAATACATTATGTAAGTATATTAATTGATGTAAATATTTAATTTAAAAAAACACGTTGAACAATGGCAGGCAATTCCTAGAAATATTATATATATTATTATGTATTTCAAAATTATCACATAGTTTTGTTTCCAATCTTCAAATAAGTCAAAGTGGCGTTAAAAAAGAAAGTTTCATAATAAGAACTTACGGAGAAAATGATATTTTATTTTGATTGGAGAGATACTTCCACGTATTTTAGCGCGATTTATTCAGTGATTTCACGGATTTTATAAACAACCAAGTGAAAATCATTGAGAATTTCTTTTGTATTTTTTACCTCATCATCGTTCTTAATTCGTCTAACTTTGGGTAATTAAATAATAATTGATTTTTTTACAAAATGCTGAAAATGAAATTCTTCGTTAAGTGTTTAAGTTATTTAAATAATTGCCGAAGTTAATCTTCCTTGAATCCTTGATGCTAAAAGAATGTTATATTTTCCAAGGAAAAATGTTTTAATTACTTGCCTTTTAAGGTCCAATTAAAAATTCTTTCGGAAAAATACTAACTCTTCATCATTGTATTGAATTTTGCAAAGAATTCCTAAAAAAAAAATTTATTGAAAGTTTGTAGAACAAACTTGGATGCATGCTATAGTTATAGGACACTTAAGAAAATTATTTTACAAAATTGTTGGAACGGTATTAACTTAATTATAACATTTAAGGTATTTTTTGGGGAAAAATTTAATGGCCTTTATAAAACCTAATCGAAATTACTAAAAGACTAATAATATACTTCTGGTAAATTTTTTAATAAGCTTGTTTTTGAAAATATAATTTCGGGTGTTCAATTATTATAGCATGTTCAATTACTGAAGTACCCACCTTAGGGTGATTAAATTCCTACCTTATATTTACATTTATAATAATCTGTTCTAAGTGCGTATAAATAGTTTACATGTAAATAAAATAACTTTGGTCAACTTTAAAAATCGTAAACAATATTCTAGCTAAAAATTTAAAGTTTTCGTGAAAATATTAGTTATTACATCAAATTCCCCAAGAAGGTTTTCCATATGGTTTGTTGAACAAATAAGCAATGAAGCAACGAACAGCCTTAATCATGCTCGCCTTTTTTAGGTTAGGTTCCTAGCTTCTAGAATTTATTTTATAACTTATTCAATACACATTACTATAAAAAGCTGACAATTAGACGACAGTTTACGTCAGAGCTACGGGACTTCTGGTCGTGGAACAGACTTGGGAGATATATGGAAGTTTCTGAAACGACAAAGCTTTAAGTATATCTAAATTTTATTAAAAGTTAAGTAGGTATGTAAGTTTAAATGGACTACTTTTTGAATACCTAATTTCCAACGCTGGCCTCAGTTGCAGCCTTAATTGTAACAATACAATCGTAATTACTAATGGATATACGTAATTAGCTTAACATAGTTTATTTTACATGTTTACACTCGTATTAAAAAAAAAATATTGATGCTAAGTTCTCCAATAAAGCAATGAAATTAATTTAAAAATGTCAAAAGGGGAAACTTCAGCTCCCTTAAAATGAATATTCGATGGAATTCAAAAAATTCATTAAACAAAATATTGGAAATTCTCTGGCGATTATTCCAAAGTTCTCCGAAGAATTTTTGTTTTATTAAAATGAAAAATCTTTTCTGCCCTTCATGTATTTTAATGAACAAACAGAACATTACTTCCAGTGAATGATTTATTGATATTTTTAAAGTAAATGAATATTGAATGACAAAGAAGAAGTTCTATAATAAATTTTCATTTCGAAATGCCCTTGTGGGTATTCCAAATATCCCTGAATAGAAAACTTACTTTTCGCAAAATGTTTAAGGCAGTCATATTTGATTAATTATGTAAATATTGAACTGATTTTAAATAAACCACTACGATCGCTTGTATTTTTAAAATTTCTGTTTTAGTTTCTAACATATCACAATAAAATTGAAAATTAAAATGAGCATGTAAATACGTTTTATAAAGCATCAATTTTATTACAATTGACGTTAAAAAAAAAAAAATCTGTAAAAAAAATAATAATTCGAGACTGGTGGCAGTCTATCGGCAATTTACGTTATAACTACAGGACGTGGACCTTATTACATTTCTATTTTAGGATTGGTTTTAGGGCTTTAAGTTTATCATTTCCTTTTGCGTATTATGAAGCAAAATTATTGACATATTTCGCGTAATTTCATTAACAGTGCAAACTGGAATAAATAGAAAAAGGAGAGGAACTAAAACATCAAATAAAAAGAAAATTAAAAACGTAAATAAATGTTATTCTTTTATATACATAAAAAACTTAATAATCTTTCTGATAATCTTTTTGTACAGTGAATACAGAGAGAATCAAAATATTGGCCTTATTCAAAATGATAAATTTTGTGCTATCACTTTATTTTTTAGCCTTGTCCAGTGTTTTCAAAACGGTGAAATATTTTATTTTACAAAAAAAATGCTTGTTGTTTACCAAGTTAAAAAAACATAAATAATACTAATACAGTATACATATCAATAATAAAATACAACATGTGAAGTCGTTAATCAAATTATAACATTAAGGTACATTTAAGAAATCATAATTAAAATCATTTAGATATTATTGAATTTATTTAAGATGTACAAGTTTAAGTAATTCAAAATGTTGTTCAAAAATTTTATTTAAATTAAAAACATGTAAAAAGTCAGAATAATCGGCTTACGTGTGCGAGAAGAGTTATAAAGGTATTACAGAGGTATAAAGGTGGAAGAAGCTTATTATTAGTTATTTAGTTAGTTGGTATAATAACAATGAAAACTCTGATGATGACAATTAAAACAAAATTGTTTTTTTACTAAGTTTATAAGTTAGGCCATAAGTATCTTCGAAACTTAGTTTGAAAATCACTGGTAGGTGTCAAGTCATCGCATTATTATCTGTTTGTTTTTACAAAAAACCTGTAATAAAACTCCTTTGACATTTTCTGTTTCTATTTTCTCTTTTCTCTTGTCACTATTAGGTTTCTAAATAAGGACGCGTGGGATATTATCTCACGAAAAGTATATCGGCAAAATGAGAAGAAGAATATTACTCTGTTTCCTAAGCCTCATACCTTCTATTCTCCGATAAGCGTAAAAATCAGCACACGAAATAAAAAATTATGATGAATTCTTAAATTCACGAATGAAACAACAAATGTGAATATTCTTATCTTATACGAAACTCATTCATTATTCATTCATTTTACCATATCCGCTCCCTATGTGGAGTATATGGAATTCACAAACTGCCTCCAGGCCAAGCGATCAGCCGCCAGCTCCCGTGCATCCTTCCAAGTCAAGTCCACGTCCCGCAGCTCTGACGCAAACTGCCAACGAATTGACAACAGTGGACGACCAGGACGCCGAGAACCTGATGCCTTGTAAAATCGGCAAGCATGGTTAAGGCTCTCGGGAGGCATACGTAGTATATGGCCTAGCCAGCCGAAACGCCTTCGCCGGGTGACAGTAGATACCAAGGGTTGCTGTGTCCGTTGCCTCACAAAGTCAAACCTGTGTTCCTTACAAAGTCAAACCACCGCACACCTTAAATTCTTCTATGACACCTATTCTCAAAACTCAGAAGTCTGCTGTCTTGGGCCCTAGTTAGGTGCCACGATTCGCAGCCATAGAGAAGAACAAGAAACTAAACTTATAGGAAACTCAGTATATTAAATTATTTCCTAAAAGTCGCTTATACGTTTTTGAAATTTCTAATAAATTCACCTAAAAAATATCGGACCTGATAATTTTTATAATCACAAATATATATTCCATACTATTACGAAGTTTTTACGGAATTAAATATTATACCAAGTTGAGGTTTGAAGTGATTTTTCATTAGCTGGTTATTTGACAAATGTTCACAATGCTTTTTTTAACAATTTGTAGACTTTCCGAAACCACAATGTACATAAAAAAAATATTGCATATGAGATATTTTAGGACGTGGACAAACAAAGAAAAAGACGCATGAGAACTTCCTAAGCGGTGGCGGCCGATCGCTTAGTTGGCAGTTTCCAGAATCCAAATGCTCTACATAGGGATATGAAATGATATCTTAAAAACAAAAAAAACATAAATACCTGTTTCGATGTATGTATTAAACTGCTTTCCCAAAAAATACTCTCTGTTGAGACACCGATAGTGATTATTCTATGAATTATCGGTTCCGATCATGGTCGGATTAGCCACCAATGCAGAATTGTGCAGCATGTAATGCAGTGCTTGGCTGACCGAGGCACGTTCCCGTAGCAGGGGATGAACAATTACAAAGTGCAATATAAGCTAAACTCGGGGACACCCAACCGACCGACCAGCCGCCTGCATCCACTGGCTTCTGGAAACTTCCAAACTACTTCGACAACATGGCGTCGAGAACATGGCTTGTACTATAATGAATTTCCAGCATCAATTATTGAAAATTATTAACAGCTAATACTTAAAATAGTGCTATTTAATCTGTCACCGAGCTGTTGCTTAGCGATGCTAAGTCGCGGATGCGGGATTTGAATCTCTCAGTTAAAAACTTTGCTGGCTGGCACAGCTTTTTTTACAACAATAATTTACCTAAGCAAAACCCAGAAATAATATCCGAATAATATGCATAGGTATCATAAAAGCTCATGTGAAGTTGGTTAGATAGTCGTTTGTTAAAAAATAATGAGGATCTGTTCAAGTGTTCGGTTGGAACCTAAAGAGCCTGCCACTCTAATTGTGGGATCATAACCCGATATTTTAAGCAAGAAATATGTAACCTGAGCAATGTTGTGTAATACACCAGTTTAAACGACTCGCGTGTAATTACAAAGTGCAGACAGTAAAGGGCGTTTATTATTCCTAGAGGCGGCCCACCGTAATGGATCTCCTAGAGGAGACAGGGGCGGACTGGACGCAGACGTGGCGCGGTTTATATCCAGCTACGGGGACAAACTCCTCTTGAATTAATTTCTCGGTTTATATCTATCCACTATCTCTCCAGCCGAGTTTTACGAGAATTCACTGCGCTTGTTGCGCTTTTCTCAGTTTTTTCTCATTTTGCATTTACCGTGTTCGAGTTTTCTTGCAATTTCTTTATAATTTGAATGCTGTATTTGCGTTTCAGAAGCAAAATAGGTACTCAAGTAAATAGCAATTATATAGAAACCATACACCGTCTTTTCGTTAAAAAAATGACTAGGCTAGTTTTATTTTCACTAACAGGTTTCCGGCATCCTCTGGGCGTCATCTGGGCATCCTCTGGGCGTCCTCTAGGCATCCTCTGGGCGTCCTTTGGTGGCAGTTTTCAATTTAGGTACGTCAGATCTATGCCATATGCATTTGATTTGGATAGCTTTTTGATTTTTGTAATCTATAACTCCAGATAGGAAACAAATATGAGTTGAATGAATAATTTTCGAAAACATCAGTAATCTGATAAATTGTGATACCAGAAGTTTTTATTAAGCCTTCATTGCAAATAACGTCGAAGAATAGAAGTTTAGCCCGAGAAAAATGTTTCTTGTGAGGAACAAAAACTTCCTCATTAATATCCTAGAGGTTTGTGATTTTTACATTACATTGTTATATTTTACTCAAGTTATGTACTTAATTCTACTACTACTCTCCCTTATCCGCACCTAATGGTGCATGGGAATTGCATTGATACACAAGTAAAGCGAATCTTGATGCTACCTGAAGGCAAGATAATCAGTCTTACGCTCCAGTGTCAGTTCTAGGTATCATAAACAAATGGAATATTTTTATGTGAAAATAAATTAATATTTCATATTGACACCTATCAGGAATCAAACCCGCGACCTCCTGAATGACAGCACAACTCATTACTGGTACTTTATTCTACTAAATTAAATTTCTTTTTGATTTTGCATTTCATATTTATTAAATTTCTAAAAAACTCAATCCCAGATTTTTTGCAGGGATCTTGCTCGTAACTCGTGTATTTGGAACGAATTTTTTTATTTTAAACTTACTAGCTATTTGGAAGCCCCGTACCATTAATATATTTTACCACGGTAAATTTACACAATTAAAAATAAGTAAATAAATAATACATTTTTCTGTAAAGATTTCGCGTAACCTCCATGACACGTCTTGCGGACCAAGCTAGTTGCGTCGCTCCGATCTGGTGCTCATCTCAATTCCTCTCCCACGTGAGAGGTTTCAGCTATTTCCAGAACGTTCTGTACTTCCTGCAATTTAGCTAACCGACTCCCGACTGACACGCGTGACTTACAGGGCGTCATTTATTATTAGAAACCTGCCCGAAAATGCCAGTTTTTGTGTAAATATTTTGTATCTAATGTCATAACCGAAAACATATTGTGTTCCTATTCAAAAGTACGAGTCTTAAGCGTGCTGTCACGTGACGCTGACTCGCGGCCGCTTCTCCATACAATCGATGTTCTCCATTTTACCCTGGAATTTAGCACTAGAGCAATGATTTTTCAAACGTTTAGACATCATCTTAAAAGAAATCACAAGAAATGTAAAATTAAGAATTGTATATATTTTACTTCTGACTGGATTTTATAGATATAAATTATAACCACTTTAATGTAAAAAACCACACTAAAATAAATATTTCTTATTATCAATACTATATTCTACAATATCAACAGTCTGGAATCGTACCCGCAACTTTAAACATGGCTGCATGCTGCACAACCACTTCAGTACGAGGTGAACAAAACCTAAAATCTGCCAGAAAATGCTTAATTATGTATTCTAAAAACAAGGAATCCTGAAATTAAGGGAAATCTCAAAAGAGGCATATTGCCGGCCTATACTGACTATTTAAATCTTAAAATGTTCGATTTTATATGCATTATAATCGAATTAACTCTATTTCAATGAATTAACTATATAAAAATCGTCAAAATATTGGCCCTCGTTAATTTGATACCATATTTTGTTAGATCATTCATTTTGAGTGTCCGACGAATATAATCCTTAACGGCCAGTTAGACATCATTAGGAACAATTTGAACAGCGCTAAATCGCGCCCCCTAGTCAACTTAAAAGACCCGTCTTGAGTAAAAAAACTCACGCTTACAGCGCACCACAAACTCGCTGAAAGGGCTTCAAATCTTTCTTCGTTCTCAATATGCGAACTCTTAAATAAGACTGCTTTTTGGTTCTGGGTCAAATTTTTACTGGATCGGAGTTTGTTTACACTAAGCCTTTAGATCAGGCTTAATGCTCCACACACGCCGTAAGTTCAAAGCAAACAAATTAACCTCCATTTAGTTTCCCAGTTGGAAAAGAGCGGGAAAAACGAACTTAATTATTCTGCATACTTAAAGTCTAGCTCATGAATGTTAATAATACTACGAATACAGTTTTCATCGGAATTATCTTAGAGCCACTGCGTATTTTTTCCAATTAAGTATAAACATTGCTCCAATATTATTTTTTATGCAGCATAACATACTGTTGCTTATTTTGACTTATTGTTTAATTTTATCTACTCTTACTCTTTTATGTTATTGTTTTTTTGTTGTATCTCCACTGCGTCCAGACTGGATTTTTTTTTAAAACAAATGGAAACTACTAAATAAATTTGTGCAAATATTATACTATTACATAAATATTTCAAGTTAAAAAAATATAATTTATTGGTGTGCCTAATTAATCGAGAGAAATATGAAACATTTAAAAAATTACTTACTGTTCCAAAACTATAAGCCGACTCGCAAATATAATAAAAACTCATTCAAATAATTACTAAGGTCTAAACTGGTAAATTTTCATGAAAAGACCCATTTCCTAATATATTTAAAGTTAAATTTTAGCGAGTTGGGCAAGCTCCCTTTAAACATTTACCTTTTCTTAACTAACTTATCTAGTTAAATATAGCAACCCCTATTTGCAGGTGTATATACAAAACCTTCCCACGCGTTTGTGTAGGTAATAAATAATAAAATAAGGATCACCCGGAAATGAACTAAGACCAAATTTGTAATTAAAACACGTTTGATATATGTTTACATTATTAGTGATGCAGGTGAACTGTTCTAACATTCAATAGTTAGATTATACAAATCAATTGAATATTTCAAATATCCATCATTCATATTGTTTTAGAAATTTCTGCACGAAATACGGAAATTTTATATGCTCAAAAAATGTTGATGGTGAGCTATATAAGGATAAAACCTTAAAATTTGTTTTCAAAATTTGGTTTCGAATTACTTTTTATTGAAAAAAATATTTAACCTTTTTTTAACTGAATATTTTGATTTTTAGACATACTACGTATGAAATTGATGTCTTGATTTAAAAATTATGAATGCATCCGCATAATAATGTACTATCGTAATGGTGCAAAAGGCATCATCATAACGATGCATAGGGAATTATTTTGTTAAATCAAGTGCAGTGCTACTTAAGCACACCTATAACACCAAAGCAAGATTTATTTATTAATATTTCATGTAAGTTTGATGCAAAATTTATGAAATTAAATGGTAAAATATAAAAAAAATGAAAAAGTCTAAAAATATTTTTCGATATTCCACCCGAAAAAAGATACACTTTCTTCTTCTGTGGAAGGGAGATGAGGTTAAATTAGACAGTATCTTTAATTGTAAAGCGCCCTTGACTTGATTTTTCACAAAAATGGCGCCATATAAGTAGGGCGACTATTATTAAGCCCGCTATATATGGGACAGTTTACTACACAGTTTTCTGTGCAGTCTGAAAACGGTCCCGTATAAAGCTAAAACTGCATGAAAAACTGTGTGCTAGTGTCAGATTTAAGCTGACATGACAGTCAATGTTTTTTATGTAAACGTTTAAGTAGACATTGGTTTATTGTATGCTTTTAAATACGTAAAAAAACAATAACATATTTACATTATTAGCTAATATATACAATTTCCTGAGAGCAAACATACGATAATTACTTACAATCGCGTTTCAAAAATACACATATTTAGCGTGTCTTTTGACAGAAGTTTGACAGACTTCACAGTTTTCTGAACAAGAAACTGTCTCATATAAAGCGGGCATTATTATAAGTTTTTCACTACAGTTCAAGCAGTGCCATCACATATCACGTGACCAAAATGCAATACGATTTTTAAAAATTAAAAAATTTGGAAGGTTATCACGATAACAGGTTACGACTTATTATTTAAATTATTCGATTATTTTCGTCAATCAGTGGCGCGCATCACTAAGCATGGATGTAATATAAATCAGTGGTGATATCCATGTCAAGTTACTCACACTGTTGGGCTGCGAGTGACGGGTGCGGGTGCCGGGCGTGATGCACGCAGCGGCAGCGGTTTGGGAGCCGCTGGGGGGGACCGCGGACCGCACGACTGGCAAACTGCGGTTCGTGTCCCGTCGGTGGCATTATACTATCAGCCCTCTGTTTCAGGCTCACAATGAGCGCAATCGTCATCTTGAATATATTGGGATGCACAGAATAATGAAGATGTAAGGTGCCTTGGACAGATTGGATTGAAATACACATGATTTAAAATCACTCTTTAATAGATGTGTCCACCTCGTTGTGAAGTGATTAGAGCAATGGGCTGACATGCACGAGATCGCGGATTGGATCAATATGAAATATTAACAGAGAATGTGTTTTTGCGCATATTTTTTTATGCGATATCTGACGATACTGACGTTATGGCGTAAGACTGAGCATCATCTTGTCTTCGTGCAACAAATGATCAAGATATACTGCAGTTCTATCAGTGCAGTTCCCTTTAGACCATTAGATGCGAATATGGGAAAATAGTAATAGTAATAGCAAAGCTTTGGACAGAAACGGTTGAAGCTATAAATTATGTAAAATCGTTTACACTTCACTCCCCTCTCCACCCCTTATCACAGTACCTGGTCAACCATTTCAACATTTCGAGTTAGCGACTTATTACTTAATTTTAAATTATTATTATACAAAGCCCTGATGAAGGAGTAGTGTCTCCGAAACAGGTTGGCGAGTTAAAAAATAAAAAAGTTGTTTAATTTCATAATTATGGAAAACTACAAAGTGAGTGCTACAAACATTGAGTTGATCGTTTACACTAATTCGTGAATCACTTAACAATATACTAACAATAGTATGCAAGGAAAAGATATTCAGAAATATAATAATATTGTGCGAAAAATTGTATTTATATCAATAAGATAGTCATAATCATCATCATTTCATATCCGCTACCTATGTAGAGCATATAAACTCCACAAACTGCCCAGTTTTATGCCATATAAGCTTTCGTGCGTTTTTTCAAGTCCGTCCCATATCTGTAGTTCTAAAATAATCTGCCTACGAATTGAAAATAGTAAAATCCGTTTAAATAAAAAAATTTTTTATTACAAAATATTTTTTTTGTTTCATATCTGTGGCCAATCATCGACCAATTACAGTGCAAAATTACCTATACGAAGAATGCACGCACTGGCTAACAAGTATACTAACAATATTGATGTTTTCAACACAAATCTAGTGCATTTTAGGGAACAGTGTCTGGATGCCATCTCTGGCGGAAATAAATAGCTACCTACTGTGTAATCATTTAAAATGTCTATGTAAAAGCCCTATGGGCGTAAAAACAATAAAATTAGTAATTAATTAGTAATATTTAGATGTTTTCTGTAACTTGTCGTTGGCTGGGGTATTTGGTAACTTGATGTATTACAATAAATTATTGAATGCTAGCTCGTCATGGGTACAATCCAGTTTTTTTCTAGAAGTATCTGGCGCTGAAGCGTAAGACTGATCGAATTGCCTTCATGTAACAAATTATCAAAATTCACTTAATCTGGTGTACCTACCACTGCAGTGTCCTATGCACCATGCGGATAAGGGAGAGTAGTAGTAGTAATATTTTTTTTTATTTCTAAAAATAATTGTTGTGTGTATCAATTAATGTTAATATTGTTATGTACATGTTAGGTTTTTTATGAATAAATAAATAAATAGTAGTGTTTGGACACACATAATACATACATATATATATATAAAAATTTAAAGTAATTTTCTGTCATTAGATAAATAGTTGTAGTCGAATGATTCGTCATTAAAAAGTCACGATATTATTTTAAGTAATATAATTTTTTTTTTTTTTTGTAATATATGCGTTAAAACCTCAATCTCTTTTTCAAAAAAAACAATTTTTTGCCTGCACTATGAGATACTAGCAAAACCAAAAACCTATCTTTGATTTCGAAAGCTTCGATATTCAAAACTAAGCTGAGCAAACGAGAAAGAAATCTGTCTGAACGTAAAAAGGCTCCATAGAATATTATTAGCATTATCATTTAAAGTGTGTTGGAGAATCGCTCAGATAGGCATTGTGCGAGAAGCGAGTTCGTACAATAAGTTTTACGCGTCATTTGGCCGATCCGTACAACAAAAGATCATTTCTTCTAATCTCCGGTCGGGCGGGCGGGGCGGGGGGTGGCGGGAGACAAAGAAATCGGAGATGGGAAAACAGAGAAGGCTTCGCGGGGTTCCAATCAAATATCGGGAGGTGTAAACGTTGCTCATAACCAGGGCTGGCACAAAAAGGTAATTTTAAAATTACATAAATATTCATTTTATCATTTTTCTCTTTTTTATTTTCTCACGACGACCACCACGTTTCTCTCTAAGAAACGTGTTCCTATCTCTTTCCGATATCGAGATATTACATTTTAAAATATCACGTTTTTGAGATTTCTCAAAAATTGACTTTTTTACGTTAGTGCAATTTAGTATTTGCGGTGCGGTTTGGTATTAATTTTTTTAGATTTAAAATTACAAGTATTTGCATGGGGTAAATAGATAATAAAAATATTTCATAAATATGTAATACCTTGGACTGGTACTGAAGCGCAAGACCGATCATCTTGTTCTCATGTAATAAACGATCAAAATGCACTGCACGTGGTATAACCAGGCAGGGCCTTACACTGCTGGGCTCGGATGAGTGAATTTAGAAGATAAATGCTTATTTTTTTCAATCTGTTATTGAAATATCTTTACATTATGATCCGCATGCCTGTATTAATTTTTATTTTGAATAAAAAATTTAAAATATATATATTTAACGATGCAGCACATGACTTTGATTCGGCATTTTTTTAATTGAGAAAATACCTTAATTAACTCAATGTTTTAATTACCTTTAATAACTTTTAAATAGCTTAAGCCTCCTTGGCGGTAATATTCCACTTTGTTCGATTTTAAATCTACGCATTATAAACATCACAAATTATACATCTGATGACTTGCCGTTATTGGTTGAAAAGAAGTTGTTTTTACGTTTTTTTTATGCTTTCATAACTATTCCGGCAGCCCTGTCATTATCTCAGGTAAGATGTGAAAATTGAAATTCACAAAGCAAAATTCCCAACGATAACAAAGCGATTGCCCGAGGGAAGATGGCGGGGGCGGAGCGGGCGGGAGGGGCAACCGACGATAACGATTCCGAAATGGATGCTCTCCTCCCATTGGCCGACGGAATTCAATCACCGAACCTGTGATCCCCGCCACGTGACTAGCACGTGCAATTAGGTAGGCGCCAAGCACCCACATGATCCAATATGCTCGGATTCATATAAACTTTACTTTTATTGCCTATTACATTGTGTTATACATGTAGAGTGTTTTCACGGAATGGGGGCGATTTTTTCCGTCTTTGAATCGAAATGATAAATTAATTTATTTATTTAGAAACAGTTTATAAAGCGCTGTTTTTGCGGAAAATTGCCTCGAGAGCGCTGTTTACTACTTACTAAATTGTACTGCCTTCACAGTGTTTTTGAAACCGTAAATGCGTAAATTAATGCATGTTTCATATTTTTTCAAATTACAAATAGTTTTGTTTTTTCGTGACTTTGGGTTTCGTAGTTAAAAATGCTATCTATAAATTGCTGTACGTTCAGTCTGAAGTTGCCCGTTAAAACATTAAAATATTTATATTTTTTTGTGAAAAATTACTTGTCGGTGAAAGTGTATTAAATATTAAGATTTAAAGCTTTTATTTTTGTAGTAGTTAATTATTTGTATTGCTAGTAAACAAAAAGACAGCCGGTGGAATTTTTAAAAAGGTTTTGTATTCAAATTCAATTTTTATAAATTTTCAGTAAAGCATTCATTAAAAAATTATTTTTACATACAAAGGAATAAATATATTAACATAATCTCTGGCTGAGGATCACAAATAGATATATTTCTTTTTTAGAAAACTTTCTGTTTTGATAATAATACGCTTTTATTAATAAATTATATAATGCATCATGATCCTAGTTTATAGGAATGTTTTTTTTTCTAAAGATGTGCTTTCTTTCCAAAATATAAAAAAAAATAGAAATGATTTCTTTTTCAATGACCGTTAAAAAACGATTTCTAACAATTTAAGGAAACATAAAAATTACCAGTGTTTTCTGATCGTCCGGTTGCTAAACACAGTAGGCCGCAACATTGGAAATGTACGCGAAAACATTAAGTGTAATTAGTAAACTCGCTAACGGAACCAACGCCTAGCGTTGTTCAGTGTCCATCAAGTCTTCTAAAATAATTCAAGCCTTTGCCAACAGACCACAGCCAGCGAACGAAAAATACTCATCACCCTTGTAGAAAAGGAAATAACATTTATTCTAAACAGCACAGGGAACAAGACATCAATATGGACGTTTCTTTTCGGGGGTGTTTTTGCTTCTCTTAAGTAGAGGCCATGGGATGTAAGGTTTGGGAGTGTGGTGCTGTGGCTGCATACACTGAGCCCTTTAGCGAGGGTAATAAATTAGTTAAGGAAAGCATTACCGCCGCTGGGAAATGAAAAGTGTGTATCCCAAATAACTGTATTACCACCAAAAGTTTTTTTTTGTTTTAAAATTGGCGAAGAAATGAAAAAACGTCTAACAAGAAAGTATTTTTAGACCTTGTACAACATAGTAAAGTAAAACGTAATATTTTGCTTCTTTTAAAATTATACAAAAATTTTTTTTGGACGGAGTGGAGGGTCGCGAAACAGCTTGAAAGGAATCTATATACGTTCACCTCATGTTCACCATCATACAAATTTTATGTTTGCATAATTAATAAAATATAAATTACATAAATTTTTTTCTTATATTTTTTTGCAATACTTCTCCAAAAAAGAAACTATAATGAAAGCATAGATTAAATTACTAACTTACCATAATTTTTACCAAAATGTATGCCAATCCTTGAGTTTTAATTGAATAACCATTCAGGATTACGATTCTGTCATCCATCCGCTTCTATTATAGTCCCGGAAAAAACTGTTTAGATTTTTAACCAACGAATATGGAACCAAATAAATACTGTAGATTCACACATGTATTTTCTCATCTATAGTTTAGAATTTTCTTTTTTAAGGGTAGCAAAATTAAAACAAAGATTTGAAAACTGATGTTTCCGGCACTAAACGAAGCTTTCAAAATCTCAACTAGTTCCTCAAAAAAGCTTATTTAATAAATTTTAATTAAAAGATTACATATATAATATTTAACCCCAAAGAAAAGGAAGCTTATCCTAAATCTAGATAAAGCAATAATTGCCGCTCACCCTAAATCCTAATAAGACAAACGAAGTCGATTCCCGCAGAATCAGACAATTCGCACACTCGTTAAAGAATGAGCATCGAATTTAAACATCGTTTTTCTCCCGTGATATTTCCTCCTCTAGTGAATCGTTAATGTGACTGTGATGAGGAGAAGGGCTAAAAGGAGGGGATGGAAGTGATTTCGACAACAGGCCCAGGTCTTATGTAAATGCGTTACTTTTTCCATTAACATACTTTTTCGGAACATAATCTCATTTTAATGGATTCCTTTTCTCGTCTGCTGGATTCAAGGTGATGAGATAATTACGTTTCAGATCACTCCATGTTGTATTATTAATGTTTACCGTTCTTGCCTGGGGGAGTCCGAAGAGGCGGGGATGGGGGTGGGGGGTACTGAAATATTCATACTGCACTATTAGTACACAGCGCAGCGTAATTTGGTATATTTTGAGATAAATGCCGCTACATTATTCCGCATCTTGATTATATTTCAGAGACTTTTCCTTTTACGTAGTATTTTTGCTGACATAATAATTTTTTATAATTTTCCACTGAATCTGTTCGCTGTACAGTAGCTCATTCGTGAAAATATGTGAATGAGAAATTATAGGCACTTTTCAAACTTTTTATCATGTACTATGTGGGATTTACTTATGTTTCTAGCATAATACAATGTTTCGTAATGTAAACATTTATTTTATTTTATTTAAACATACTTTATAATATTGAAAAAAAAAATTCTTCTTTAGTTTCCACAAAACTTTACGCTTCGAAATTCTTTATCATGAGTAAAATCATTTTACGATTGAAATATGAGTTATGTCATTATTGAGAGCAATATTATAACCTTATGGATATTTTCAAGAAAAAGATATACACGAATTCAGCAATTATATCGAAATCCTTAACGAAAAGACCATTTCATCTTAACGGTACAAAAGTATCAATTTCCTTAACCCATTTATCGTTCCAATTATTTTTAATTTAATTCTCCCTCAGAGAAGGCATTCGAAATATTTGAATCCAACGGATTTCAGGGATTTGGCGCTTGCGCTAGATTTCCCTCGGAATGTGGTTTTCCTCGGCCGTAAGCCAGTACGCGGCTGCTGGCCGACCCGAACGCTTCTGTGGGGGGACTTGACGCCCGGCAAAAGAGAGCCAAAAGCTCCGCACGCAGCAAAACTCTTTACGGAAGCAATTCTCGCAAGTCACGGGAAGACATTTGTTACTGAATTTCGCGAATCACATTTGGAGATGTGATTTGTCAAAAGGAGGGATGGATGTGGACAATGAGATTTCATCAAAAATATAAGGTAGGTACTTATTTTCTGTACCTATTAAAGAATACAGTCGCAAGGCACGCGTAAAACTTTTTAAAAAACTTTTTTTTAACAAATTTGAAAATTTGTTTACAACTACTTAATATTCTGATAGCAAATATGGGCAAGTACTTTTAGATCTCCTATAAAGATTTTCAATATTAGTAATTTAAATTTAAGCAAATGAATTGTTTGATAAGAATTAAAGGGTTGTTTAAAAACAATATTTAAATTTAAGGCGTTTTCATTTGATTTTTGTTAAATAAATAAAATTGTTGAGGTCGACCATAGCATATATAATAACTGAAAATCAGTGCGCACGCGCATTAGTATAAGTATAGGGATATTTTACAGTATTTTATTTATTTTAAATATCATAAAACGTTTTACTGTAAATCACAACACAATAAAAAAAAATATGTTATTTATTATTTTCTATTTATTGTTATTTTATTGTTTTTACGCCCATGGGGCTTTTTACATAGACATTTTTAAATTATTACACAGTAGGTAGCTATATGTTATAATCATATTAATTATTTCAAGGCCCAAAATGAGTTATCATAACTCATGGGAAATACATGGAATGTATTTGATATCAATACTACGCTACTGTTCCTATTTTCTCATCATCTCAAGACGCAAGAGTTTATTTTAAATATAAAATAAAAGATGGCGTATATTTATTTTTACAAATAACGATATTCATTGTTTATTTTCTTAAAAGTTATGTTGAACAGTTTTTCGGGTTTAAGTTTCGATTTGGATTTATTTTGTAATTCATTACGATTTATTTTGAATTAAAGACGTGTGAGGCAGCTTTTATTTTTGAAATAAAGTAGTATTATTTTTCTAGAAAGTTTAGCATATTATTTCCATATTGATCTCTTTTATGTTAGTTTTTCTAATAAATAAATAAAAATTGCACAATTGCTATTTTTTGTGCTTAAAAAAACATTCTTAACTACAATTATTGGAGTCATTACTGGTACCTATGTACAAAAAAAGTGAAATAATAATGAATTGGTAAAATGTTTTTAGGTAATTTAATTATAAAGTAAAAAATACATATATTTTTCTCATTTATTATTTTTAGTCTTGTAACCTATATTAAAACAGATATATTAAAACAGATAATATTATTGCAATGCTTTTTAAAAAACAAAAAGGAAAATTAACCAACATTACAATATTTTCAAATTAGTTGGTACATACTATTTTCAATGAAGCTTTGGCGGCTTGTGCTTGAAAATGGGATCAAGTCGTGATGGAATATGATTCTATCCATGGATCTGACTCAAAATTTTCGACGCTAACAAAGGCCTATCACCTAATAAAAATGTGTTTTAAATGTCAAATAACTTTTTCTAAATAATCATATTGTAGTTATTGATGTAAATAATAAAAAACATAAAAATATAAAATTAGTCCTCGGCACGGGTTACCCCAGTGAGGACAGATTTATTTAACCATTTTGTAATATTTTCTTGTTAATAACTAAATGAAAACGAATAGGCGTTAGTTAATACGGAAAATTAATTGCAATTATATGGGTAATATTTTTGGTTTTTCAAAGAAATATAAAAAAGTAAAAGTTTAATTAAGTTTATACCTTACCCTTAAAAAATCTACCTTAATCAAAATCCTTAATTAGATCAATTACTGCTTAATTGATGAGATCAAAAACCTGTAAAAAGTGTTTTACGATGGCGAAAATTGAAGGAGTACAATTTAAAAATTCCAGTAGCAAGCAACAATTTTTCTTTTTAATCAAAACTTTATGACCAAGATATTTATGAAATTGGTTTTGGTACTGGAATTCTTCAAAAGATAAAGAAAACGCCCATATCTACATAAAGAATTTAAATGTAATATTTTACATACTTTCGGACTTTAATAAAATTGTGCCATAAAAATAATTATATGTAAACATAAAAAATAGGCCATCGCATCGGTTCGGTAAAATAATTTTATTTGACTTCAATTTTGAAACTAATTTTTGTAATTGAAAAATTAAACCACGTAATATTATTATGTAATTCCTTCTACTGGTAAGTACTGAAAAGTAAAACTGATTATATATTGTCATTTTAAAAATAATTGATGAATTTCATTTGTGTACCAAAACAATTACTGATCTACCACTAAATGACAATGATGAAAAAAAAAATTTTTTTTTGAAGCACATTAATTAAAATATATTTACAATTTGACATCTCAACAGATACGAGAAATTTGGAAGGGAATATGGATATCGTTTACGGGGCTTATGACCTGTCATTGGCTGGGTTAAGTGGCCACTTGATGTATTACAACATTCCCCATTTCACCTAGTATTTGATATCCATATCTGCCAATATACAATAAAATGGCGCGACGTTTCACATGTGAACACTCTCTCTCATCCATTGAGAAAATTGCTAAGCATTTTAGCAGAAACCTTTATGATTGCAAGTGAGATTCTTACCGAATTATATCACCTACTAGGAAACGCCTGAAGGGAATGTTGTAATACATCAAGTGGCCACTTAACCCAGCCAATGACAGGTAATAAGCCCTGTAAAAACGCCTAGATATCCATATTCCCTTCCAAATTTCTCGTCTCTGTTGAGATGTCAAATTGTAATTATTAGCCCGTAATGGGTGAAATCCAGTTTTTGTCTACAAGTATTTGGACACACTCAAAATGTTGTTTATAAAATATATTTCAATCATTCATTATAATACCTACGTCAAATAAAATTTCGTATGCCTTTATGCTACAAAACCAATATTTAATTAGATAAAGTAAAATTGTCCTACTTAATTTTAACAAGCTGTTATAAGCCTATCTGACTAGATGTAATAATAATAATAATAAAAATGGATAATTTCTATAGCGCCGTTTTTGTAAACTATTACCTGTTTGCCTCGAATAAACCGTATTGGATTGACAAGAAGATTTACTCTAAGAACTTGTAATTATTATGGCTTGAACTCTCATTGTACATTTGATTAAACGAATTATATTATATCCAGTAAAATAATCGTAAATCAAACACGTGTTCAGCTATTGGGGAATAGTTATGATTTATATTCTCTATAGGCGTCAATACATCATTTACAGTTCGGTATTGATCTGTCACCCGTTAATGGGGCAAAACTGATGTGGTGGCAAGTTTTGTAATTAACTCACCAAACACACACTTTGTCCAGACAAATAGGGCGACTGGGGGTGTTGATGGCTCCCCGGGGTGGGGTGAGATTACCGCCAACCTATGGGGGATGATTGTACACCTTACCACCTTCCCCACCCCACACAAGAGGAAGCGTGGTCACGTGGCCTGCTAAGCTTCACTATACAAATTGTGTCCACGATTTTCTTCCTGGTATTAGGCATCAGAACAAATGTTTTTTTACACGGTTTATATATTTACTAATAACGCGTTTGTTCATATTTTATTGAGCGTTTATTTCTTAAAGGAGATAAATAAACTGTTTTAAATAATAAGACGATACAATTAAGCTTCTGGCCTAGAATTAAAACATGTGAAAATATATCATTGCTGTAGTGCGAAATTCTTGAAAATAAAAAGAGGGACTATGATTTTTTGGGTAAAGAGCCGTGAGTCACGTAACATCGTTTCCTCTTATGATGGGTAAATAATTAGTCTCACTTAAGAAAATGAGGCTCATTTTACTTAATTAACATTTTACTACTCCAATAAAAAAATTAAACCAAAGTATAATGAACTAGTATGATTTATCTGCGGAGCGGGATGAAATGATCGCCGACCTATGGGGGATGATTGTCCACCGCACCACCCACACACCTAAACACCCCCCCCACCACATTACCCACCTCCCCCCCACGTCACCTCCCCCCACATTAAGTGGGACTCATTTTACTATTCTCAGTTAGCCACTCAGAGAGGAAATATTAAACCGAAGGGTTATGTATGATTTATCCGTTCTCATCACAGCTTTATGGAAGGGGTTTAAAGAGGCGGTAGAATGTTGTATTAGTAATCTGTACGTGTTGTGTATGGACACTATGTATACTTATTTTTTACATGCAGTATACGTGAAAAGCGAGTAGATTCCGAACTAAATGTATTCAGTAAAAAAGCGAAGAAAGATACATTATACTGCCCTCACGAACAAAGAAGCAGCTTCTTGCAAGTGACTTGCGTGTGTGTATGTGTTTGACAAGAGCGTCATTGGTTTCTGTATTATGAATTTGAACATTCTACAATTCCAATTTGACATCTCAACAGAGACAAGAAGTTTGGAAGGGAGTATGAATATCTAGGGCGTTTACAGGGCTTATGACCTGTCATTGGCTGGGTTAAGTGGCCACTTGATGTATTACAACATTCCCCCCAATTCACCTAGTATTTGATATCCATATCTGGCAATTATCAGAACTTGTATGTATACAGTGAAATAGCACGATGCTTCACATGTCAACACTCTCTGTCATCCATTACAATTCATTTTATGAATACGGTCATTAACTTTATACGTCTAATAAAAAATGACAAATTTTATAAAATGTAAGATTGTATGCCAAAAGTTGACCTTTGCAAATAAGAGAGAATAAAGTCTTATCTCTGAGCGATTGATTATTTAAAAATAAGTCTGGTAAAAATGTTAAAATTAAATATATTTGTTCTATAAAGTATATACAAGTACACATCATAATTTTTCTTCATTCCTGTATATTTTTTATATGAATTTGATGTTCAAGGTTACATCCTGTTACCTAAACACGGTCAAAACGAATTAATTATGAATTAATTCATTCTCTTTACCCACATTTTTAATCCATATGAGAATTAAATATGGTACAGTAATATTTAGATAAACCATAATCGGTTTTAAGCTTAGCTTTATTTTTGTTTTAATCTGTCTCGTAATGAAGTTAGTCAATCAAAAATACTATGCAAAAAGGAAAAAATTAAAAAAAAAAAAAAATCAATGAACTTCTTGATGTTTCTCTTATCCGCCTAATGGTGCATAGGGCCCTGCATTGGAACATAACATTAAGTGAACGTAATCTTATTTCAGAAGATATCAATAATATCTGATATCAGCCCAGCATGGGTATAATCCAGTAATTTGTCTACAAGTACTTGTATACGTTCAAAAATGTTGTTAGTAATCATATTTCTTTGGTTTAAGCTGAAACATTTGGTAAATTGTTTTTTTTAGTCAAATTATGCTTTGTTAAAGTAATTAAGTGGTTTCACTATTATGCATCATTTTTCAACCCTTTACAGATCTATATCTTCAAGACGATCAATTATCAATCAATTATCTAACATAGTTTTTTATGTGTCAGAAAAATGTCGTAATTTACCAGAATTTAACACAAATTATCTTTGTGATAGTGATTTAGAAAACAATTTCTGATTTTAACTTGTGAGACGGAAAATATTATTTCTCTACTTCTGCCGAATATTAAGCTTTTATCACTACATCGCTGCAAAGTGTGATTGAAAAACGAAAATGTTGTATGCTTTTAGAAATTCCTTTTAAGAATTGAAAAAAAAATGGATATGGTATCATGTATTTCCGCGTGACTGCGGAATGTAAATTTTTTTATTTGACTTTCCTCATGTATTTTTTTCTCGTTACGTCATTATTTTTGTTTCACATTGAAGATTTACAAAAACATCTTTGATAAAATTTTTATGTGAACGCTTTCATGAAAAATATTCACAAGATAATACTTTGGCAAAATGTATTATTTGGATAAAATTTTTTATTTTAAATCACATTTTGCCAAATATAAAAAAAAAACCTTTACTCAAATACACCTGCTAAAATATAAACACGAAATGAAAACAAATAAAAATATTTGCAATTTGAGTATTATGTGCCCAAGTCGAAACTCTGTTTCTTTGTACACGCAGTGTTGTTTTACGATAATTTTAAGTAGGTACTTAGATCTAACACGAAATGGTTTGAATGACATTTTTATTAAAGAAGGTGGATGAAGTCTGCCCTGAGGAATTATTTAAAATGAACAGGAATATTTATATCTGAACTTGGGATTCGAGAAGTGTTTGAACTGTTTCTTTCAGCGGTGCGATTCTCTAAGGTTTTAGACACTTCTGCGCATACGAATTCAGTCGCAAAATCGTGCGCAGTAGTTTAAAAACACTTACAGAATCGAAGCGCTGGTCGCTGTAAAATGTGTTTGTTCGGCTCGTAGCATAGTGGTAGCGCATTTGGCTACCGTGCATGAGGTCGCGGGCCCGATTCCCGTAGGGGGTCAACATAAAATATGTATGTACATGTGATTTTCATGTAAATATTTCATGTGTGATACCTTGGACTGGTAGCTAAACGTTTGACTGATCATCTTACCTTCATTTAAAAAATGATCAATATACACGCCACTCGGTGAATCTATGCAGTGCCCTATGCACCAATGGGTGCGGATAAGGGAAATTAGTGGCAGTAGTAAAATGTGAGTGATTTGAAACGGGACAGGTTTTCTCAACCATAATCGCGTATTGAAAGGTTTTGGCATGAAGGGTGGGCATAGAACAATTCTTCGGAAATTGCAATTTATTAGTTGGGGTTATACCAGCTTCTAGTGAAAGTGGTCACAAGAACCATATTAGGCCATACCGTATAAGCACCACATTAAGCACCGTACTTAGGCCGTATCTCCCTATATAATAGGTTTTTTGAAAATCTTTGATTTTAACTATAGCCAAGTTTGAACTCCTTCTAAAATTTGTAATACAAAATAAAAAGAGGCTTTTTAAAAAGTATGATGATCCTTTAAAAATTGCAAGTACCTATACTTGTAACAAGATTTCGCTAGTATTTTGTTACTACTTTCGAGACCTTAGATTTCGTTTGGACTGGTAAAAAGTAAGCTCACTGTTGACAGACGCGACTACAGCCTACATGTTCCATATCCATACTAAGCAGGATTCACTCATATCTACATGTGGATATGAAATCGATATAAACGTTAGTTTATCGGCCTTCTATTTTAAATTTTCTGTGGATTATCGTCGATAAACCTGTATCTATATGTAGTATATTATATTGATGAGTCCTGCCTAGGTATTATTTTACAAATTCTCCATCAATCACGAAAATTCTAGAATACCCAGACCATCCCTCAACCTATCGCCATTTTTCGAAGATAATGGAATATATTTATGCGTTATTTTTCGGTCAGGAGGGCCTATTCTCGCCCTGCCCACTACCTCCTGCTCCTCGCCCTGCCCCTTGCCCCCTCCCCCCTTACCCCCTGCCACTCACCAGTAGCTCAGAGCCCAACACACGATATTTCCCGTGTTAATTAAAACAACACATCCCGCGTTAACAGAGTTACGTTCCCAACGTTGAGCGTGAGTTGGTTGCTACGTGATCGGTTTCTGGCCTTTGTTGGTCCTACTCGGTCCATCCTGTATTCCAGGGGCGCTCTACACTTTTTTACTATAAACTACAATAGAAAGATAAATGTAAATACTTCATACACTTACAATTATTTGTTTTTTAGACCAATTTTTCCCTGTGACAGGCATCATCAGACTGGTAAAATATTGTCTGAAGATGTCTGTTACAAAAAAGCGCTACTTGTTTTAGTAAAAAACTAAATGGAAGCAAATTTTTATCAAATTTTTTTATCAATGGATATTTTTTTTTTGCATTTGCATTTGTTAACCCAAAGTGACCCAGATCCAATATGTCATAGATATTGATAATTATTAATTATTTTTTTGAAAAAAAAATCAAAACTGTTTTTTTATTTAAATTTTACATTTTGTGTCGCTATAAATTCTCAACATGAAAACAATGTTTTTTAATTGTCATAAAAACACTGTTTTTTAACACAGAATGGGTTTATTAGCTGATTCTCCATGCCTACTACATAACAACAAAGATAATCATAATTATGACTAAAATATGTATAATCGTTAGTTTAAAATACCTTATATGTAACTTGTAACTGCAACTACATAATCAATAGACAAAACTAGCTTCTATTCTATTTTATAGCAATTTTCTTTTTGACTCTTTGCTAGCCCTAGCGCTAGCGCGGCCTTATAACGTCCGAACTGACGCACGTGCAAGTTTCCTCTCAACACCTCCCAAGTTAGCCTTGCTTAGTACGCCACTGGAGCCTCTCATTACATATTCATTAGATAAGCTCCTAACATTTGTAGCTTACAGATTCCGCCAAAGGACCGCTTTGTCTGCGACGATAATTGAGCCGACTACGGCCTTATTAGGAACTCCTGAAAGAGATTTCACATCAAACTGTTTTCAGAATACTTCAGGAAATATCCAGCGAATGTTTTTTTCATATAAATATTTCATTTTGTACGGTATATCGAATTCAGTCTTATCAACGTAGGAAATTTCTATCATTTTATTTAACAATTTTTATTTGGCTTAATTTGTAGGCATCGTAGATACGTAGTGCTGCAAACAAACAAAAAAATGGGAATATTAATTAATACCGTGCATTTAATTATTAGATATACAAAGTATAACCAAACTCGATGTACAAGCGGAAAACCAGTGAATCTACATCATATTTGGAGTCGATTTTGTAGATTTAAAATTTTTTATTTTTGACCATTAATTTTCGATAAAATTGAGTATGAAGTATGTATTTAGTCAAATTAATAATATCCATAAAGTAAACAAAATTAAAAAAAAACGCGTTTTAATAAAAATTTAAGTAATTTTACCTTATCTGCCATAGGTACTTATGAAAACTTTTGTGAGAATTTTTTTTTTTTACCATCTCAGATTAAAAATTCATATTACACAACCGTCTCCAAATATAATGTGGATTCACTAGTTTTCGGGTTGTACTACGAGTTTTGTTACACCATGTATATGTATTTCGTCTCTTACTAATATTTTCATTAGACTCAGTTTTCACTATAATAAAAAAATTAACCCCCTTTTGACTCTCAATATACTTTTATATTTTATTTTTAATGTTTCTTCTTTTGTTCTTTGTTCGTAGTTTCTGTTTATTTTGTTTAATATGCACAAATGTACAGGTGACTATATATAACGATTGCAGATTTTTATGTATTAAAACACATTAAAACATGTGTATAAGTCATGTACAATATTTTTATAACTTTTTTGAAACATCATAGATAAAAATTGGTGATCAATTTTTAAAAAAATGTGAAAATCTGAATACTTGAATTAAAAATTGTACCAGAAAACAAAATATCCCAGTTCCGAATTCTCTTAGAACAAAACAGTAAATAGCTAAGCTTGAGTGTTATCGCTTAGAGAAAAATCAGGAATCTGAGAGATTCCTTTCGTATGCAAATCGAATCAATCTGAATCATCTGAGTCATCATGCTTTCTTTCCGATTTCTCTGCATCTAGTTCTCTAATGGGTTTCTCCGAATCTAAACAAATCAGAGTGATAGGGTGAGTCGTTGTTCTTGACGTTCGATTCGATTTAAATTTCCCGCCCACGATTTTAACCGAACCGCCTTTCGAAGGTTCACCGAATAGAGAACTTAGGCTCCTATGAAAAAGGGGGATATCCCTTTTAGTATTTTTTGTGTTTTTGTGTTTAGATGTCTCATTACTTTTTGCGCAGTCTCCTCAATTGGTGACCCTGTTTCTATTGTGTTGTCACCCCTGGAGAATGTTTTACCGGGTTGAAGGAATTTCCCGCCCACGGCCGTGTGCCGAGTATTCACTATTCTAAGCTCAGATTGTCTGATCTAAAGATATGTCTTTTTGTACTGTACTGTTCGTATGCTTTATATCACTTTTTACGTCTAAAAATAAACTCAATGAGATATTTTTATCACTTTTGTATCTTGAAATAGCGCGTTTAAATTAAATACATTAGTGACAACTTTTTTGCCCAAATATAGGTACTAGGTACGATTTACATACGTCACTGTCTACATTTATTTATAAATCAAACTAAAATCCAGTAAATTCAATTTTTTTTAAACTTGATTTATTTAGTCAAAACGATAGAAATTAGTCAAATTTTAGTGAATCAACTTTTTTAATCTATATTAGGTACACACCACGTCAATACGTCATTGAAATATAATTTTTATGTTTTATCACAACCTTTCAAATTAAACAATTAATATTTTAATTTCAATTACCTCAATACTTTTGCTAAAAGTTAATTCTATAGAGCCGATCTAAGGAGAAATTGCTGAAAAGTCAAAACTCATATACATTTAAAATCTATGTATTTATTTCACAAACGCCACGCCTTTAATACGTATTTTTGTTGACTTATAAGATGACTTTCAAACTCACATTTTTCACACCACGCCACGCCTTAACATTTTATCTGAAAAATATATAGAGCCGATAAGGAGCCGTGCTGAAAGTTGTGGACTCTACATTTAAAATCTGAGATCCAAAGTCTACTCATTAGAATATTAAATTTGATAAAAATAATAAGAACTTACTTTTTCAGAAGAACATTCTTTTATCTACCATATAAGTTTTTGGTCGGTAAATCAATTGACGAGTCAGGTATTTATTGAATTTAGTGAAAACATTTGCTTTGTATTTGGACTTCGGAAAGAACTTCAAACTGACAAGTTGTTTTAATCAACATAAATCATATTTTATTCCCTGGAGATCCCAGGCCTACCCTTGATATTGGACGTATAAAACTAATAAAACTTTCTTAACCCAATGAAAATGTCAACAAAAGTTTATTGCCCATATACCATTGAGGCAAATACAGAATTTCCCACCCCATAAAGGTTTTCACACAAAATGCTAACCGTAATAAAGTTCACCTCAACGGGTATTCAGTACCTACCCTATGAAAATTCATAAACCAATTATCCCAAAGGATAAAAAACCGTACGCATTTTAATACGTTGACTATGACAAAGTGTTTCGCTTTGGGATGTTTGGAGCAAAAATGATTTGAAGCTGCTCAAACATATTCCATGCTCAGAAAAAAACAGAAATACGATTTGTTTAACTCTATAGTATGTATGATCGAATAAATCGTAAGTCGATTTGTGTATGTTTAATCTGGTTTAGCGTTTTGATAAACATTACACTATTCTTTTAGATAAAGGTTTGAGTAAGCGGAATATAAGACCACAACATTATGTCACTGTTTGTCCGACTCATTTTTGCATTATTTAAAAAATAACATTTAATATTCGTATCTATCTCTCTTATAAATAGAATCAAATTTGAAAATACGTAATTATCAAAAATGCGTTTGCTGCTTGTGTTTGAAATCAAGAATCAAGATAACTTGATTTCTGATTATTATTAAGAAGAGAGTGGAATTTATATCCAGAAAAAGTATTGGAGATTTTATTAACCTGCCTCGGTGGAATCGAATTTTAGTTATAATAAATTAAAAACACACTTTGACTGGTTTTGTCCACTTTTTAATTTGGGATTTTTTCAGCAGAGACCTGGTTTCTTCACACATAACCGATGTTTGCGGACTATTGTCCTATCTTATCTGATAATATCAGTTATGACGAAAGGTTAAAACTAAATGTGGTGTGTATAAATTTTCATTTTAGAAGATTTATCAATATTATCTATGTACAATGTACAGTATACACTATACATGTACATTGTACATGTATAATGTATACATACTCCCTCTAAGTATGTGCCTATGTACAGTATTCTACCAGTATTCAGAAAATGTTTTCTCTCATAATACAATTATCACCTTTATCAGGTAGCTGGGGAAAACAAAACCACTTAAAAATCGCTTTACGTCAGTTTCGCAATTACCGAAGCATTTGCGATGGACGCGCCTGCCGCCTAGCGGTAAACTTTTAAATTAAAAATTTAAAATGCAAAATGGCCGCGAAATAAATAAATATCCGGCCACTCCTCCCGGCTTATCGCGAGGTTCCCACATTTATAAATAGGCGGTAATAAGCGGAGGATTACGCATAACATATAGCCGAAGAAAAATAAAAATGGAGGGAAATTACAAAAGCAGTTATGCTAAATAGATGCTGAGGGCTGGGACGTTAGATGCGCTGGGCTTGTTGGAAATTGCCAATATCTCAAGTAGCCGGCTTTACATTTCATTATTTCTTTAGTGAAATATCAAGCATAGCTTAAAAAACCCTACATACATCTTGAAATCATAATTCGATTTTAGTAGATATATAATTACACAGAAAATACTCTAAAATACGTAATTAAATTTAACGATTTGTCATATTTCTAAGTAAAATTTACAACATCATATTCATATTTTTTTGCAGACATAATAAATTGACAAATCTTGAGTGACATTATTATGAATCTAGGGTTGGTGAAGGAAAAAATAATGACATACCTAGTGATATTTCAAATATTCGCAGCGTCTCTGGTACCTTTCAATCTCTAACTGTGTCTTATAAAGAGACATTCACCAACTTAACAGCAAAACTTAAAACACAGTATTCACTTGTGACAGACTTGCATTACTTGAATAGTACCTACCTACATTATAATATAGTTTACTATACAACATCCCATGTTGTCTTCGCTGTCTTTACGGTAGGTCGCACATTGTGGTGATAACTATTATTTATGGTAAGCAGAGTGAAAAAAAAATTGTTCTTGCCAAAAAACATTATTTTGTCTCGTTAGTTTTCCTGGCTTTGAACGAAAAAAAACTATTTAACTATTTAATACGTATCTACCGTGCCGTTCACGTAATGTAAATGCAGAATTTAAGCAAAAGAAATAGGCTATATATATTAGATTTCATTCACAATGATAATAATAATAATATCCCATTTATTTCACATAATCTTTGATACAGTAGGTATACATAAAACAAAAAAGAATAAGAAAAACAAGATCAAAATCAAATCAAATAGAATAAATTGATAAAATGAAAAAAAAAAATTATTATGTTAAACATAAAAATAAAATAAAATAAAATAAAACAAAACAAAAATAGAAAAGATAATAATGTGATACTGTGGAAAAACAAAAACAAAAGGACTCAAGGTGGTCGAAATTTAAAATCTTCGACCAATGCTTCAAGAGTGGGCCGTCCGCGTACAGCAGCGCGGCTGAATACTGACCCATTCCTTGCGATGAGCGAATTTTGTTAATTTCATGTCACGTGTGTTGGTGTGTTAGATGCGTTAACTTTCTGAACGCTGGCTGTACAAATTGAAATAAAGTATTTTATTATAAAATATTATGATAAATAAAATACCAGCTTCAAAGATAATAATGATCATTTGAGTACAAAGTGATTGAGATAGAGCTTACAGTACAATTGTAGGGGACTTTAGGGCAGAGGGCAGCTTGGGGCAAGTATCGTTGTAAAAGTAGGGCTACCTCGCGAAGGGGGTCTTGTTGGGGACACGAGTCACGACTGGCGTTTCGCTTAAATATAAATAAACCCCGGGCAATCTTTAAGGTCGTTGAAAAATAAAGGCGGCAAAATATGCCCCGGATAGAAATGCGGGAATCGGGAAATGTCTCTGTCAAACGTTCATGCTTCGATGGCAGAAGCTGATTCGTGGAAAAATCGAATAACGTAAACAAATTCTATTCTTCCCGTGCTCAGTCGCCGTAACAATGTCAATATTTGTCGGGATAAAAGCATTATTCGCCGTTATTAGTATTCGCTTTGTATTGAAATGATAAGTTTGTTTGGAAATTTTCGTGTTTCGACGGTAATATTTAAACGTAATATTATATCATGCTTTTGATTATTATTTTTCCCGTTTTAATTTAATTTGTTTGCAAACCAAATAACAGGCAACGCGTAAATATTTCAAAATTACTTTTATTATCATCGTCAAATTCTTGTTACGTGTTTAGGTATTCAAAGATGATTTGAAAATTAATTTATATATTGCAAGTATAAAAAATATTAAAAAACATTTTATAATTGCTTATCGATTAACGTATAAAAAGTCCATATTTGTTATTTTTTATTGAAAGACTGCTTGAAAAGTGTTTTTAGTTCTTCTTCATGAGTTTATAATAATAATGATTCGCAACAAAAATGGGTTTTTGATTATATGCTTTGCAACTTTCTCCAATTTCCCAGAATTATGCTATACAAACTTTGCCCCTCGATATAATCGCTTACGTCAAATAACTGGTAATTTGAATTATTTCCATACTGTAATCTATTATTTTCATAATCGAATAATTACGATAGTCGATTATCCTCATACCTATTATATACTGAGTGCAGTATGTGCAGCATATGGATTCCACAAACTGCTAAGCGATCGGCCGCCAGTTCCCGTGCTTCTTCCCAAGTCAGATTCGCGTCCCTTAGTTGTAATATTAAATGACGGAAAATTGAAACCAGTGAGGACGTCCAGGACGCAGGGATCCTGTCGTAAAATAGGTAAGCGTTGTTTAGGCTTTCGAGAGACATTCGTAGTTTATGGCCTAGCCAGTATCCAGCCAAATTGCCTGATACTAATTCTTGATATATATTATATTTTCAACACTCAAAATTCTCTATTTAAATATTGTATATTGTAGAACATGCATATCGATATATCCTAAAACGCCTCTTTACTTCGGGGTATTAACCTGAAATAATAAATCTCTTTTATCTTTCGTCGAGAGCAATTTTCGAGTTGGATTGTAGAGAGCTTTCAAAACACTTGAGCATTACATTACAAAAACTGTACATTCTCAGGCGCCCCCTTTGTCTGTGAATTGATTTACACCCCGTGAAATTTTGTCGTCAGAATTTACTTTCCTATTCCCGCAGCCCCTTTCCCTGCCAGCCCCGATTTCCCCTAATGCCCCAAGGTCACGCTTTGCTTGGCGATTATGAGGAATATATACATATTGAGACCTGAGACTAAAAAAATATGTTTTGTCCTTTACTTATAGCATGGGAACAAGTTAGTGGCGCACGTGAAATGTGGCCGCAAATGGTGATTTTTAATAGTTTTTTTATATAAAATATTATGAAGAATAGGTGATTCGGTGGAAAACCGGGCGATAGGAGTCATTATTTGGTAATGGAGGTCACCGATTACACAATTATCACAAATTAATTAATATCAGAATGAAAATATGGTAACTTGGCATCTTGTTTTGAAAATTTTCGCATAATATTTAAGTTAATTATTAGATATTCACATTCCCTTCCAAGATTCTTGTCTCTGTTGAGGTATCAATAAATTGTAATTAAATTATTATGAGTGAGCTAAGTGAAAAATAATATAGTGTATTTTCATACCAAGTGCCGTCACTTCTCTATTATCCTTAAATATTTATCTATTACAGAATATTTTATTTTCCGTTCTCTATTCTCATAAAATAAAAAAGGGTTTCAAAGCACAAAAATGTCTTTAAATATTATGTTAATTAATAATTTTAAAGCCCCTTAATATTTGTGTTTAAAACTTACTAGGCGAAAAGTTGAAAATGTTTTAGGCTTTCTTTATTAATACACCTAATAATCTTTACCATAAATCAACAAAACGGGGAAAGTTTTTTGGTCCAAATTAACATCGGGAATCCAAAGATTTCCGCCAAAAAATTCTTCCAAGTTATTAAATGAGGAAAGTTGGTGAAGCAAGATCGATCCTACAAATATTTGATACGTGTAATTAAGCCATGCAAAATTTATTTATTGGTTTATTATCAAAGCAAAGTTAATCATATTATTTTGTGTATTTAGGCATCGTCAAAGATACACATAACACAAAGTTGCCAGAATTAAATTGAAAAATGTTTACAACAAAATCATTTGTTTAAATTACAAACTTCTGCTGGATTTAGTATCATCAAGACATAAATAAAATCAATACAGTTAATATAATTTATTCTACTACCCTATAGAAGTGTAGCCCATTCAAAATATATATTAAACTTTGTTTAAAATGTATAAATTTTCTCTAGTTAAAAAATACAAATCAATTCTAAAAGTTTTTGAATCCAACTTTTCTACGAAGGACTTAGCTTCTATTTTTGCTACTTGTTTGTACATAAAATATACCTACATATAATTCTTAGCAAGCGCAATTAACCAGAGGTTAAGCGTTGTTAATCAGAACATTGATTTGTTCTTTAGAACTTTTCCCATACAATTATCGGTACGTATTATTTATTATCTCCTCATCTTCCATTTTAGGATTAATTTAAGTAGGTATTCACTCATCCGTATGTACATTTACATAATAGTACAAATAATGAATGCACGGAATGAATGAGCAATGGATTTAGTCCGCTAGTAATTAACGACTTTAAATTTCAGATTATTCTTGTTAGATGTCATATTTTCAAGCACCTATTTCAATATTCGAAGCACTTAATACATCAGGTACATTAAATTTTTGCTTGTTTGGAAATATTTTGATTAATAATGGTGATTTTATAATCTGCCCATTTAGAAGGAGTCATGTGGCTGGTGGTGGCAACTTGTCTCCTGGCTGCCGTGGCTGAAGGAGAGCAGAACTCCTCGGTCCAGTTGTGTCCGGAACAGTGCATCTGTCTCTCCCCGACTCAGGTGAATATTATAATCTGCCTATTCAGAGTCATGTAGCTAGGGGTAGCAACTTGTCTCCTGGCTGCCGTGGCTGAAGGAGAGCAGAACTCCTCGGTCAGTCGTGTCCGGAGCAGTGCATCTGTCTCTCCCCGACTCAGGTGAATATTATATTCTGCCTATTCAGGAGTCATGTAGCTAGCGGTAGCAACTTGTCTCCTGGCTGCCGTGGCTGAAGGAGAGCAGAACTCCTCGGTCAGTCGTGTCCGGAGCAGTGCATCTGTCTCTCCCCGACTCAGGTGAATATTATAATCTGCCTTTCAGGAGTCATGTAGCTAGCGGTAGCAACTTGTCTTCTGGCTTAACTCACTGCATAAGAAAATAAAAAAAACCTTGTTTTAAATAATTATATGCTATGGGTATTTATATTCATTTAAGTATTCATAGGATCATTAGCGTGAGTAAGTTTTTAAGCCTAAGAAGAAATAATTAAAGATAAACCTTAAATCTTAAGTACAATTGAATCATTGAACGACTTGGAAATGTTCGCATTCTCTGTAGTATTTGTGTAGATCCAGTCAGGTTGAGAAGTGCAGCCGTAACTTCAAGTCTTGAGTAAGCACACACTTATAGAAACACATTACTCATTCTGAAGGGAAGACGGTTACAAGATCAACAGATAGTTCCCGCATCTCCGTATCAATAGTATTTATAATTTATGAAATACACTACCCGTGTATAAAGGAGCAGCCAGTGAATTCGTAATGAAGTTGGTCTCAAAATTACCTTCGTTAATTTTCAGGCGTTAAATTTAGTATTTATAGTATAACATGTATGTTTATTTCTGGGATTCATGAATAAGTGATAAGTGGTGAATCTTGGTTGCTAAAAATAATTTATTAGAAGAATTCGAAAATGCCAACTAATGGATGCCTATAAAATTTATCATCTCCTCAATCATCCATTTTGGTATGAACTTTTAGTGAGTACTCACTCTTATAATGATACACATAAAAATGCACGCAATGAAAACATGGAAACAAACGTGTTAAAAATATGTTATACATTTGTCGCTATTGATATTTTTATAGTCTACCAATCCCTCCTTTATTTCCTCATTACCTGTACATAAATAATAAACAGGATGTAATGTGAAAAAAGTTACCATAAAAGTTTTATTTACCGAGAAAAAATTTTCAAAATAATCGTAATCCAAATTCAGTACATGAAGGTTCTTCATTCCGCTGAGACCACCTTTTGTGTAAAGAGAATAAAAAAATGTGATTTAAGAATTTCAAAGATATTATTTTAAACGATAGTCATTTTGGTATATTTTTTTCCGTCATTTTAGTTATTTTGTTAATATAAGAAATCCTTCTATTTGTTTTGTTTTTTGGGATTATCCGTGTTATGTTTTTTGTCCTCTCCGACTGTTATCCTGTTTAAAATTTCTGGTTCTATTAACATATTTTAAACTTTGTGATAGAGGCTTCACCTGATCTTCACCTTCCGAGGTCTCCCGAGACTCAAGGAACTCTCCATTCAACACACGTCATTAGATATCATAGCCCAATTCACATTTGCTGGACTACAAAATATTACTTCCATACTTTTGGGACACAACAGAATAAAAAGAATTGAAGGTTACGCGTTTGCCGGGACGTCAAATATAAAGCACCTCCTTCTTAATAATAACCCGACACATACGATAGAAACAAACGCCTTTTCCGGATTAGCGAACGTAGAACACCTTATTTTCCCATCCGGCATTAAAAACATAGAAGTAGACGCTTTCTCCGGTTTAACTTTTGTGAATTCGATCAAGTTAGCTTTTATGGATCTCTCGACCGTGAGAAGATACACATTCCGGGGACTGCTACACGTGAACGTGTTATCCATGCAGGAATCGGATTTGGGGATAATAGACTTTGGGGCTTTTGAGGGGATGAGCTACGTCGGCTTGCTCAGTGTTTATCAATAATAAGATCGACGGAATACGGGAGTTTAACATCACATACAACAATAGCGTGAGGGCAATACGGTTCCACGGGAACCATTTGCTAGAGAACCCCGAGCCGGAGGCTGTGATCATAGAAGGGGTCGCCAAACTAGTGGTCAGCGCGAATCACTTTCCTTGCGACTGCAGAGCGCGCGGTATAGCGGACGGACCCTTTGGTAACGCGACCAGCGGCGACTTCCTAACTAAGAATTACTGCATATCTCCTCTCGAGGCCCGGGGGAGGAGGATGAAGGAAGCAGAGAGCCTGTTTGCGGAAAGTTGTATCAGGAAGGTAACCAGCGGTCAAGGGCCAGGGGAATTAGCGGCTAAAGGAACTACTTTACCAACTTCCTTACCTTTTTCATATGTTGTGATTTGTGTCCTCGTAATAATGTTTCAAAATAAGCTGATTATATTAAAACAATTCTAGTCTTTGTACAAATATTATAACGTGAAGTGTATAATAATATATCAATTTCCCAATTCACTTTGTATATAATAGCTCAGTTATCATGTTAAATTTTAAGTATGTCTCGCCATAAAAAAGGGTTTTTGCGTATGTATGTTAATTTGTAAAGCGTTTCTTGTATTAAAAATAATATTTTTAAAGACTGAACCTTTCAGACTGAAGATGATATATTATAATCTTCAACTTAATTAAACTACCGTTGTTATGTATGTATCTAATCAAATTAGAAAATCTTACATACATACATTAAAAATATAACGTACATATAAAAGTAATAATTTTTTTTTGTAAAATATTGTAATTTTAATATTTTACAGTAAGTTTAGATTTAATATTTGAAATAATTATGGTCTGGGTAAAATTCTTCAAAATTAACTGTAAGAAAAATGTAAACTTGATGTTAAAATATAAGCACTGTTATTTGGATGCTTGTTTGTAAGCCTTCTTAATAAAATATAGCCATTGTTACGCAAAGCTTTGAAAGAAAAAAGTTATGTAAAAAATTAAACAATAAAACCAATTTATAAACGAACATCGAAAACGTTAAGTGGTCTCATTATATTTCCCTTTGTAATATAACTAGAATTAAAAAAAAAAAATGGTATTAAAACCTAGAGAGATATTTTAGATTTTTTTAAAAATCACTTGTTTTAAATACCTTTTTAACCCATAAACAAAAAATAAGGAACCCACATTTATTTTCCGTCGTGTTAACCATAAAATGATGTGCTTTTTAAATGTTCTTAATAAACAATTTAGTACACTTACGTTTTTTTGTGTGTAATAAAAGCATTTCTGTAAATTAATTATATAATGGACTATTATTTGTTGGTTTAGTTATTCCACATACTAAATGAACAATTGTTTTTTTACTACTATATGAATATCTCTCTGGGCTTAACCTTGCTGAGGTATTCTTTATAATAAATATTTATATGTTTATATTTCGTATCTAGGCTTAGTTCATATGCATACATTATTATTATTTCTAACCCATTTACATGTTTATTATAAAATAGTAAATATCTGTAGTAATGATGATTATATTAGCTTTTACTTATTTGTTAGTATTCTTGTTTGCAGACGACAAGAGCAGTTTACACTACAAAATATGCAGTTGTCCGAAAATTGAAACATTTATAAACTTGACAATAAGAAAATAATTGTTAAATAATCTATTTTTATTTGAATTGATCAATTATCCAGAATTTGGTTACGGCAATAAATTACATAGTTTTGAACGTGTAAAAAATTCCATGCCGGGCTAATATCAATCATTATTGATATCTCAACAGATACAGAGAATCTCTGAATATTTTTATTTTATTATCTAGGCGTTAACAGGGCTTATGACATGTCATTGGCTGGGTTAGGGGGATTAAAGCTCCTAGATAATAAAAAAATCATATCCAGAACTTCTCTGTATCTGTTGTAAAATAATGATTGAAATTACAATAATGATTGAAATTACAATCACAACCTTTATATTATTATTCGCATATAAATACCATACGTGAATCTAGACAGCTTTTCATAATTACACTGCTTAATTTGTAGACAAATCAATAAGCAACAAGGCACTTTTTTGTCGATTCAATCAAAAATGTTAGTCATGTTAGCAGTTAATTAATGTGTATTAAGAGTACAAAACTTTTTTAATCTAGAGAGATACAAGATTCCTTACTGAAAGCATAATATTCATATCAACGTTAATAAGCTTGGATACGTGCGGAGTGCAAAGTACCAGGACTACAGGACGCGGAGGGCCAAATTAGGAAAATATACAAATGAATACGCTTATTTTACAGAAAATAATCCAATCAGGAGTCGCGTCCCAAGGAAAAGCAAAATGATCCTGTTAGCATTGGACCAAGCAATATGGAAAAATGGCAAATGTCTGAAAAGTGCCGTAACTTCAATCCTCTCTGTACCATTATTGTTAGGCACAAAGTGGAAGGATGAGTTTTATTACTGTTGTTTTATTAGCCCTGGGACATAACGTTCGAGACCTTTTTACTGCGTGCAATGGGTATCTTGATACGTGAGGATGTATCTCAACGTAACTTCATTTTCCTTATTACGCATTTTTCCTTATAAACAAGCGGAGGTATAAAGTCTGATTCGTTTAAACCCTTTACATAGGGCCCAATGGTATTCGTGAAGAGATGTGATATTTTCGTACTAAGATCAAAATGTTGTGTACAATATGCAGGAATTTTTCCTTAAATAAATTTTCTTTTCGTCCCTCGAAACTTTCCAGATTAATAATCCTACTAGAGGAAGTAATATATTTACAAAATAAGGGTCGCAGAATATATTTGACGTTTATAAAATTATTCACATTTTTCACTCTCTAACGTCTAGGGTGAATTTTATTTCAGAGAGTTTTTCGTAATAAAATTAAAATATATCGTGAAATTGTTGAAACGTTTACAGATATACTCATATAAGAGACCATCATTAAAATGTTTGTAATATTTATAAGTGGAAACTCGTCAAGTTTTTGGATTTGCGTGAGAAGACATATTAATTTTTAATTTATGTAATCAGTAATTTTATGTTTATGTTTACCTATATTTGTTTATTTTATTGTTTTTACGCCCATAGGGCTTTTTACATAGACATTTTAAAATTATTACACAGTAGGTAGCTATTCACTACCGCCAGAGATGGCATCCAGACACTGTTCCGTAAAATGCACTAGATTTGTGTTGAATACATCAATATTGTTAGTGTATTTATTAGCCAGTGCGTGCATTCTACGTATCGGTGAGTTAGCACTGTAATTGGTCGATGATTGGCTACAGTAAAATAGTGCATTACTATGGGTTACTTGACCAGGCACTTGTATACTAATTACATTTGTTAGTTGACAACAATCAAACATAGATTTTAATACTTTGAACAGAAAGAGCAAATCATTTAATATTCTTCTATTTTCTAGTGTTTGTATATTCAAAAAGTTATATATTATATATATCATTACTATACTATTAGGCAGCAGGTTATCGGCGGACGTCACCACTGCAGATTGGGACGGGACGTGGACCTGACTTGGGAGAATTTGGAGTATTTTATTATTAAATTAATTAATTACACGCGTAAATAATGTAAATTTTAAAAAACATTTTTTTTTAAATGAAGGAAACTATATTGCAACAAGTTTGTGCGGGCTTGTAAGTTCCCTACATTGGTGAAGAGCGGTTAGCGAGAAGTGGGACAATTATGGCCTTATAAATTAATTTATTATAAGGATATAAATGTTTATGTGTAACTCAAAGTACCTTTTGCGTGTAATTACATCTGCACCAATAATTTCCACAATATAAAATTTAAATGCAAAGAAAGCACTCCACTAACCTTGAATTATCACATTGGTTCCTCGTATTGGTACAGCGATGGGTGATGGGCTATCAGTGTTGTAGATATAGCTTGAAGCACAGCAATCTTTATTCGTGGCTTAGGCAGCGGGTTTATAATATCAATTAGCGGGTTTAGTAAATAGAAAATAGCGGGGCGACAAGTCGTGCTTGTGAGTAAGCAAACAATTCTCTCAACCGACTTTTACTCAACAAAATGCATCTTGCGTGTGACAATAATTTGTGTAACATATGAAATTCAAAATTAGTGGGTAGATACTCCGCATATTAGAGACCTGACAACAAATTACATCTATATATAAATTGGTTCAGGCCCAAACAAAGCTTCTAAAAATTGTTTTTTTTAAACGATTTTACTAATTATTTCATTTATTTATTATTTAATTTATTTTTACATAAAAAATGTACAAAAGAACCTTAAAAATAAAACAATTCTGTCCCGATAAACTGTAGTAATAACAGTTTGTCATCCGGTGCAAAAAAAGAAAAAAAAAATTTCTTCAAAAAGAAAAAAAAAATAGTTACTTAAAAAATGAAACATCGAGTGAAATTAGAAAGAGGTGAGTAAACACTCTAAATCAATATTTCCACATCCTTTATATATTTTACTTTAATGACTTTAAAACAGGGAAATTATTTCCTACTTGCAAAAAACACTTGTATTATATTTTTTAAAAGAAAAATCCGATTTTTATCTTGACTCCTATTATTATTGCGGCATTTGAAAATAAGATCCAAGCCCAAAGAAAAATGAAAAAATGATGTGTTTCGCCGATATGAAATAAGTTTACGTATTTCAGTAGCGAGTTGTTAAAGTTGAAGGTACTTGAAGCACCCTATGTGACCCATACCTGCATTGTTATAAAAAACCTTTATATGGGACGATCTCCATACAAATACACAGTGTAGGTATACAGCGCCACCGGCTGGGTGCGGCAGATCTCGGAAGCTTTCATCTAAATGGACTTTTGTGGGGTTGGAAAACTGCATCGAAGGAAAAAGGAAAACCATACAAGTTTACCGATTTAAGGATTTATATGATATCAATATGTATGGAGAGTGAGTATATTGAAATGTCTGTTTGTGTTCAATTATTTAATAGCTCTCTATGTATTAAATATGGTATGGGTGGGTAGGTACTTTAATTTTTTTTCATGAATGTAATGTAATGAAATGAAATGAAATTTATAGAATAAACAATAACAGATATGTATAATATTATCATCATCATGATTCCACATCCGATTCCTATTAAAAGCATATGGATTCTACAAACTGCCCCAAAAATAAGCGATCTGCCGCTAGGTCTTGTAACAATAGAACCAAAATTAGTTTTTTAGTTAAGCATAATTGTTTGGACTTGGCAGAGTATTTGTGGTCTTACAGCAGAAGGAAGCATGCCGCCAGGATCCGCCTCCATCCACCCGTCTCTAGGACTTCTGGAAGCCTTATGGAGAGAGACGCCCGTCGCCTGCAGTCACCAAGGCAGCCGTCTCATGGGCTTCTTCCATAGGATCAGATCTCGCAAACAGTCACCATCAATTTTTACATATTATTAAATATTACGGAAAGAAGAAAGACTTCACTGGGCATTCCATGCAGTAAGGGTGGAAGACAACCGACCACCCTTAAGGCTCTAGAACTTTAAACCAATGAATGAAAAAATGAGTTGAAGTTCAAGAGATAATAATGATTCGATATCATAAAAATACTATCACTTTCCTTTATCTACATCCAATGGTGCATAGAGCAGTACATTAATGCACCGATAATATTATATTTATTATAATGCAATTCAACTCTCATTTTTTCATTTGTAATCGCCTGTTTACTCTTATAAACAAAAGGGGAGGATTCATACGAATTTGGCAGCCAAATAATCGCAAATTTATTCAGTAAATTCTGCATTATTCGCACACATTCATTGTAAACACATTTCTACGTTTAGATTAAATTTTATGAATGTGCCTATTAATAATTCCTTTGATGTATTTAATTCCGATTTGCATATCAAATTTGATATCCAGTTTGTAAATTTCATTCCCGGAATAGAGTGAGAATATCCATTTGTCAATTAAAAAAGCATTCGTATTCATTCAGTTGTTATGTTTTGTATGAATATTCAAGTGGGCTGTGAAGAAAATAAGTTTTGTTCAAAAACATTCTAGATCAAAATATCATATCCATAATTTTCTAAATTTAAGTAACGATTATTATTTCCAACACAGCTGACAGTGGTGAAGTAATTTCAAAGAAAAACAATATTATTTATTAACAATTGAAATCTTAACAGAGAGGAAAAATTTGTAAGGGAATATGGATATCTAGGCGTTATATGGATTATCCCTTCAGAACTTCTCATCTCTGTTAAAATGTCAATTGAAATTTAATGTAAGCCCGTAATGGGTGAAATCTAGTTTTTGTCTACAAGTATTTTGACACTGTCAAAATGTTGTTGATAAATATTGATTCAGCTTGCAGCACTCTTTGCTTGTAGCACTCCGTCTATAGTTTTCCATAATTATTAAACAAAATAATGTGCGTTTTATACGGGGCCTACTTTATGCCAACTGCGCGATCGCGATATCGCCCGATGGCGAAGGTGATTTAACTGGTTTGGACATGTACCACGATTGCCTCGCGATATCCTTAACAACGCTTGCCTATTTTACAAGGCATCAGGATTCTGACATCTTCAATATCCATTGCTGACAATATTATTATGATCCTGCTATGAGAACAAGCGGGGAAGCAGTTTGTGGAATCCAATGCTCCACATAGGGAGTGGATGATGTATAGAAGTGTTGTATGATAAAAAACATGTTAAAAAGATATTTTTTTGAAAAAAAGATTTCCGTTAAAGTTGGTGTACGTGATGGTTGTATTACCCATCTCGTTTCCCGGACACAAAACAGGTGATGTTTGTATGAAAACAGAAATGGGGAGAGCACGTCATTGTTAACTTCCATTTAAATAATGAAACGAAAATACGTTCCATTGTTTAATGTAACGCCAAACTTTTCCAAAGAAAGAATACTTTGCGTCATGGTGGAGCTTTGTAAGAAAAGTAAAGGAAAAAGTTCCCCACAGATTGTTTGTGTATTACGAAAATAGGTAGGTTTTTGCACATAATAAATTGAGGAAAAAATATTTTCAAATAAGGCAGAATTTTTATGGAACAAATAATAAAAATGATCTCAATGATCAAATAAACAATAAAAAATATTTGTAACTATTTTAAAATCTGCTCCCCCTCAATTTGTATTATTTATTCAAATATTTGAAGATGACAAATTAGCTATATAATAATAAAGCAAGTAAATGCAATTATTTTATCTTCACTCAAAAAATATAGATATTTGATGGTAAGTTCTTAATATTACTTGAATTTGATTCTCTGACTGTTTGGTTAGGAAACTTATATGAATACTTATAGGAGAAGAATAAATCGTAAAGCAAACGTGAGATAAGGACTCCGCCACACAAAAGGGCACTTTTCATCTTCTACTCTACATACATACAAACAGAAAATACATGAGTCTAATGTGATACGATAGGGCTTGTTTTCTTATGAGATAAAAGGCATTGTGGGTTCTTCAATACACAACAGTTTTTTTTCTTAAATACCCAAACAAAATAAAATTTAGATAGAGGTATTTAGTTTTCAAAAAGAAATATAAGAAGGTTTGATTTTACTCTAATGCTTGGGTTAAAATTACATAAAATTATAACAGTGATGGCTATCTACCAACTTAATTATTACACCCACTGCAGTATTTCTTCAATTTCAATATGCGAAAACTTATTGAGATTCACGATGTCTTTACTTTCACCTGCAAATCTCCTTACATTTATCTCGGAAGGGATAGTTGTTCAACCCCTGACGCTCGCAAATCAACAGAACAGCGCCTTCCCTTCATCCCTTAGGAGTCTTCCATCACCATCCCTTCTGCTCTCACCCGCTACGAGGGAAGAGACACTTAAGGCTATAAACTAAACACGTTTATAGTGCTTATTTAGAGCTCCGGTGGAGAACAATAAACAATGCGTTTGTGATGATTGAGAAAAATGGTTATGTCAATACGATTTGATTATTTTGTTTATTTTTCGTTTGCAAAGGAGATATACATATAAAAATGTGTATAAAAATAACAGTTAAATTATTAAAATACAAAAAATATGTGATAAAGTATGTATATTATGTAAACGACGAAATCTTAAAGAAAAAAAATGAATTCTGAGTTCATCGTTTTTTTTATTGTATTCATATTTTTCTATATTAATTTTAATAATTTAAAAAAAAACGTACCAGAATCATTTAAAAAAACCCAATATAATAACTTAATTTTAAATCTCGTTTGAAAGCCTTTTTTGTGTTAATGCAAACAAAATTAAGGATAAATAAGGAATAAATGCATGAATTTCAAAAGTTTTCACAACAATGAAAACACAAGCTCGGGAAAATATTCAGTTTGGTTCAGAACATTAAAAACTAAGATGTTAGGTGTAGGAGTATAGAACTAGGTGAGGGTACTTCCGACACGGATATTGTCTGAACAAATATTAGCCAACCAACACTAGTGGTAGGTACAGGGTCCGTGAGGGTGGTCTGGCGTGCCTCTTGACAACCCTTTCATACATCAAGTGTGAAGGGTAGATGTGTCATAAGAATTATTTCTAATATTTGGGCCACAGACGGTTAAGATCATTCCGGAAAATGTAAGGCATTTAATAATAAATTGCTTAAACATTATATGTAATTAGGTATGTTTTTAACCTGAATGTTATTAGCATTGATTTATATTTTTATTTATTCTAGGTGTACGGCGATTTTTCTCATTTTTAAAGATTTTATGTAAATTTATACGTGTTTTTTAGTTGAAATAACTATAATAATTATAACTTGACCATAATAATACAACTTTTATTCGCCATAAAATAATCTTTTCCCCGATTTTATTGACTTGTTGATTTTTCTAATAAGTTTTTTCTCCTAAAATGTGGGTTTGCGTGGTTCAGTTATAAATTATTTATAAAGTGGGAAGGATTATTTCGAAGAGTCAAAACAATAACATACTTTAAGATGCATGTATTTGAAATTTACTTCATTATTACATTGATAATAGTTATTAAACTAGGAATATATGAATGATCAAATTGTAATCAATGATTTTTCTATTATCCTTACCGATACTACATAAACAATTTAACAATAAGTAATTCCAAAACGGAACTATGTAAATTTAACGGTTCTACGTAACTAGAGACATCATCAATACCAAAATGGTTTAATTGTGTTTCAGAATAGTCTGACGAACTACAATCCTGGCTAAATTAGTGGACAATCTACGGATTAAACAGTCCCAAATGGCAGTAAAATCGATAGTAATTAGTTCAGTAATCTAATTAGACTCTAAACGCATGGCAGTTTGGAATCATGTGATAGTTAATAGAATGGATATCACACTTACTGTTTCATTATAGTCTTAACTGCCCATTAGCTCTGGATACAAGGAACGAAAATCCAAACAATGCCGCCATTAGAAGCAACTTACAAGGAAATCTAATAAAAGCACCTTATTGAAACATTTATATCCTTTTAAAAGTTAACGGCTTATGAAATTTTTAATTAAATAAGATGTAAAGAAAACTTAACGATATTTCTAAATAAGTTTTGTTAAAAATTGATAAAGTACTGTAATGAAAAATAGGCAGGAATGAAAACTTTAAATAACGAGATAATCAATATTGACCATAATATAGTGGCTAGACGTTTAGCGATGGACCCATACTACGTAGGTTCCTGGTTCGATTCCCAGAGCACAAGCTGGCCTGTCAAGGTAGGGATAGTTAATAAAAATAAGGTTATAATGTATTGTATTAGACTAAGGTATAAAATACTACTTTACTACTATTCTCCCTTATCCGCACCCAATGGTGCATAGGGCGCTGCATTGGTACACTAAGTGCAGTGATTAGATCACTTGTTACATGCAGGCAAGATGATTAGTCTTACGCTTCAGTGCCAGCCATATACAAAATATTTTAATGTGAAAATTACATCAGAATAAATATTTATTATTGATCGGGAATCGAACCCGCGACCTCATGCATGGCAGCCCAACACGCTACTGCTACACCGAATTAAAAATAGAGTCCACTAGAACTATAAAACAGCAGCATTTTCAGCAGCTTGTATAAATTCGGTATACAGGTTGTAACAAAACTCGATGTACAAGCGGGAAACCGGTGAATCTACATAATATTTGGAGTCGATTTTGTAGAATATTTTTTTTTTATTTGACCCTTAGTTTTCGAGAAAATTGAGTACGATGTTGACTTTTTTTCGATTTTTTTTTGCAAATTGTTATTAAATATCATGTATTTAGTCTAATTAATACTATCCATAAAGATAACAAAATTAAAAAACGCGTTTTAAGAAAAGTTTGAGCAATTTTACTTGCCACACAAAAATTTTTTCAAGCTCTGATTTAAAAGTTATATTACACAATCGTCTCCAAATACGATGTAGATTCACCAGTTTTCGGCTTGTACATCGAGTTTTGTAACACCCCGTATAAGTTCTATATAAGTTCAAGGCATCAAAATTATTATCGGTGTGTTTTGACGCGCGCTAAATAGCGCGAGTTAGTAATTCCAACGGAAATGCGTCGGTCAACCGCTGCTGAGCTACATCCTTGGAACTCCCCTTATCGCAAGCAGCAGTTAGGCGGTCGGCAGAGGGAAGCTAGGCAAGGGTAGGCAGTGGAAGGCAACAAGCAGTAGGAGCATCCCTTATTATTACACCGAACTTATTACCCAGGAAATAGCGGGGTACCCTGGGACTTGGCAGATATGTTTATAGATCTCTGACTAACAACGAATATGAACAACGAACTTTTAATTTGTTTTAAAACTACTCGTATTTCATTATTTGTAGATTGAATAGAAATCGTTGCTTAGATGAATGAATTAATAACAATTTCAGCTACGATCATGATCCCGTGGTTGAAATTAACTCACGAGAATACAGAGTTTAAATCATACTTTACTACAACTAGACCCCACATTTCTATCCTAAATATTTCATACTACTTAAAAGAAACAAAACATTCATAACGTGTATCGTTAGTTTTATCGTGAAAACACAATTCTTTTAAAAAAATATTTTTTAAATTAATTTTCAAAGACTTATAGTATTTGGGTTGATACACTTCATGCTGATAAATAAAATTCATCGTTATTAGGTTCGACTTTGATAAAAGCAAGCATGAAAGTTTGAACCCATTTCCGTAACAGGCAAATGGAATGACCATTTAGGTCGCACGTTCAAAGTTAAAGGGTAAAGAATAAGGTCTCCGTGCAAACCGAGATTCTGGGCATTTGTGCCTCAATATTCGTGGATGAAAAGCGGATTATGCTATCGTGGAATTTTACACCCCACTAAGTCAACAAGTGGTTATATCCTACCTTTACAACATACGTACTTTCTATATGGACAGATGCTATCAAACTTAAATACGTTTTTATTCTGCGTATCATTGCTTCCTTATTAAAACTGCTTTTTTAAAATACACTGGGTGCTTAAAAAAACTGATATTTTTTATAAAAACACAAGTTTATATTTCCATAGCCTTCAAAACCCATTCCAGAACACGTTATTATAGTACGTGGATAAAGTCTAAAATAAAACGAAATATTTTAGTATTTCAAATGCATGTATGGAAATAGATTGTGAGTGATTTTTTAGTGCAATAGAGTTTGTTTCTACAAGAACAATAAAAAAACAAATTATTTCCAAAAAAACTGAGTCAAATTATTTAATGGAGGGGGGTACAGTAGAGATAAACAAAATTATAGAACCTTACAGAAAACCATTTTTACATTACATTTCTTTATTTTCAATTATACACTTAATCAAAATACACCTGAACCATTTTATTAATAATAGAATACTAAAAAAAATGTAAAATTAGTCCTCAGCATGAGTTACCCCAGTGAGGACAAATTTATCTTAACTAAATGATAATGATAATATTTTATGTGTATAAATAAATGAATAAATAAATAAATGGTAGAATGTATAAATGGTAAATATGGCGTCCTGGACGTCCACTTAGGGGAATGAGCTCCACCAACACCCGCGGCTGTTATAGAGTGTCCTGGGAGACTCTCTGTCACCCACGACATTTTTGAACGATTTTAATATTTGAATTGTAAACAAAACTAGCCAAGTGAAGTTAATTAAGGACAGCGGCATCGCTTCAGTCATAGAAAATCACGATGCCCCTGCCCTACATTCCCCTTAGTGTCCTTTGTCAACTTTATTTATATTAAAATATAAATACCTAATTGAAAATAATAGGCTAAAATGCCGTTTAAAAAATTTGAACTAACAAATATACTAAATAGAAACTTACTACTCGTAGGCACTAAACTAGTCGACTACCGATTAAAGATTATTTGTTATTTGTACTCCCATTCAAAATAATACCATTACATGAAATCACAAATACTATACTTACCATATTAAATAATTCAGCACATACAAGTTTGAAACACAATTTTAACTTTGAGCTTCATGGCTACAATACACGTAATTCAAAAAACCTCCACATTCCAAAATTTCGATCCACAAAATTCGGTAAAAAATCCCTAATGAACATTTCTCGATCCCAATATAATAAACTACCCCATGAAGTAAAAATAAATAAATCAATACATAGAGTAGAGCCTTTAAAGATTTGTATTTAAATATTTTTTTCAATGACAGTTATGATGTATAGGATTAAGATTGAATGTGATTGAATTTTGTATCGTCGTTTTTATTCGTGTTTGATTGTTAATATGTAATTAAAAATGTATTTAATACCGGTCCCAAAATGAGTTTTTATATATCCGAGGAATATAATACATGTATGTTTTTTATATCAATAAAAAAATAAAAAAAAAAAAAATATTATTACGAGGAAGAAAATTTTAAATTATTGAGCAAATTAATGATTAAATAGTATTGTATCAATAAAGGTATAAAGATCAATAGTAAAATATTTGAAACACACGTAATATTATTAAGGTAAACATGTATACAATATTGTAATCATAGAATAGCACGTAACAAAAACAGGGTTGATCTCTCCTGAAGTGGGGTGTTTCTCCCAACTGTATCGCTAGAAGGAAGGGATGAATTCCTCTCGATGAATAGAATATCGGTATCCGGCGTGTGATCGGGGCTTAAATAGGATATTTGACTTTCTCGTGTTCTGTCTGCCTTGAGGCTGATACTGTTCAAAGAGATCATGATCTAAATGTCCTCAACTGTGAACGTGGCGCCATGGGAACTCAAATCTCATTCACGTGACTTATTTTATTTGAATTCATTACTTTTGTTTTCTGGCTTTTTGGCAAATCTTTGTCTAAGAGAATACTTCGTTGGTGGATACACTGCGTATTTAAGGTAAGAAGTAGGGCTGAAAATAACCAAAAATAGTTTCGTGAGAATTTTCATCTTTCCCAAATTAACGTCTCAGTTATAACAATCAATATTTAAGTACATAATGCAGTACCCTATGCACCATTGAGTGCGGATAAGGGAGAGTAGTAGTAGTAAATATGTACGGGTGCAGTTTGAGATAAGGATTTTAAATCGCAAAAGCTAAAAAAAGACAGGATAATCTACATTCTTGAGTAAATACTCTTTTGATAATCCTCAAAAATAACAACATTCAAACCATTTTTCTGGAATACATTAACAAAAATAACAACACCAAAATAAATTTTCTGAAATACATCATCAAAAATAAACTCGAAATTAATTTATTGCAGTGGCTTCCTCATCATCTTTTAAGTGGAAATTAATAAAATATACAAATTATGTAAATATTTGATAATTTTATAGATACACTCATTTTAACATTTTACCATTTTTTCAAATATAGGATCATAACTGAAGTTTGAAAATAAAACTGTTCTGCGTTTTTAGCAGTGTCGGCAAATCAGATTCGGACAGCTGAGCTGAGCTGAGGCCGGCGCCGGAATGATTGGTTGCCGGAGGATTGATTTATGAGTCCGTCCCGTAAGATTATTCTGCGCCCAATCACAGAAAGTGTTGCTTGATGGACCCGCAAATTCGTTTCAATTAATTGTTTCACCTCCCGCGGGGAGAAATGAAACTTTTCTTATGAAACGTTTTTGCACTGAGAAAAAACGTGTTTTTTTTATTTAAAAATAAATCTATGTAATCTTATTATACGTTGTTAATACTATTCTAACGAATAAACTAACCATTACGTCATTTCCCTGAAGAGGTAGGCAGAGAGGATAAAACGCCACAACTCTTGGCATACTTCTCTTGCTTCCTTCACATTCATACATCTTCTCATGCACGCACGCTGATTATTATTCCGACTTTTCATGTGCCCGCTTTCAGGCACTTGTTGTACTTGATCATGCCCTATGTCTTTTTCGGGCTTCCTCGGCTTATACATGCAAGCACACTCGCATCATAGATTATTTTAGCCGTAATAATTTAAAATCGATTACAGTAATTTAATTATGTACTAATATTATTTAAATAAGTTTTTAATAATTTATATCTTGCTCTGAATATTTTGTGATTGAGGATATGCATTATAAATTAGTATTATCCATGTTATTGTAAAAAATGTTTATACGTACCTTCGTTGAATCACCATTATAAATAAATAAATAAAATAAAATTACAATTTATTCAGACTATTTTAGTCCGCTCGTGGTGTACTGATTAGCGCATTGAGCTACCATGCATGAGGTGACGGGTTCAATCTACGACAGGGCCAACATGAAATATGTAAATACTTAAATGCGATTTTTTACATAAGAATTTTATATGTGAAATCTTGGACGGGCGCTGAAGCGATAGATTGATCGTCTTGCCTTTATGTAACAAATTATCAAGATTCGCTGCATTTGGTATGCCAATACTGTTTGTTTATTTGTTTGTGAATTTTAATTTAGCCACAAAAAAATTCTAATATTTTTTTTTACAAAATATATTTAATTACTTATAATGTTTTTACACTACACTGTTTCTTTTGCACCATTAGATGCGTATAAGGTAAAGTAGTTATACGGTTGAAGAATCGTTTAACATACTGACACTTTTTCAGGACGCAAAACAATATTATCAGTGGGCTGATAAATTCATCAGCCTACTAAGAATAATTCTTCAAAATGAATATTTCTTCATTCCAATTTACTGCTACTCTTTTGAAATGGGATTACTCGGAATTGTTGATACTCGTTTTCTCTGTGCAGGGAACATTTCCACTTCGACCGGCATCCGCATTATCATTTATCATCTCCGAAGACCCTGATCCGGACAAAAGAAGCTTGGTTTGCGTTTAATTTTGGGAAATAATCATTTGTATAATGCGGAAAATAATTATAATTCCTGCTTACCTGATAGGATTGCTTTGTGTTTTATCTATTGAAACCCAAGCGAAATGTTAATGCATTAATAACGTAGCTTTTGGGCTGCAATAAACATGAGCTAATGTTTTATTACACGTCTATATTAAAACGATTGGGAAGATTTATTTGCATTTTTATCATCAATCCCGTTTTCAAATAAATTTAATAATCACTCGAATTCCAAAAATATTATTACTTGTAACATTTTCATTATTTTCAGCCATTAAAAAATCCATGAATTATTCTTTGCACTCAATAAAATCTCTGGAAATAGAGGCGGTCAACAAACAGAATTATAAGTCAGTAAGTTGCATCAACGCATCGATGCAATTGGAATTGAATAAAATTTTACAGGATAGTAATAAAAAATGTTAATTTATTAATGTATTTTACAGGTTTTTATTTTTTTCCATAACTTGAAGTGTAGACCATATAATTAAAAACATATGAGAAAATAATAAATGAAAAAAATACTGTTTTAGCTTGCAGAATTCCACTCAGTTCACTAATTCAATTTGAACATTCTCAGGAGTCTATTGTTCGAAGACTTATCGAAGTCTCGGAAAAGATATAAAATTGACTGGTTTCTTCACAAACGGAGCTATTACCTTTAGGGACCCTTCTCACGTCCGCTGGACCCGAACCCTGACCCGCAGTATGTAGGGACGGAATAACAGATGCAACCACTCCCCTAAATGCAAGTCTGGTAATGCAATAAAGGCCAAAGAGTCCCCTTTATAACGTGTGCATCGCGTGCCTTAGGACCATTCTTTCCTTCAACTTACCTTAAGTCGAAAAGGCAAGAAAACATACAAAACTACGTAATTTAGACTTTAAATAGATAATTGCATTCCGTAAAACTCAATAAATCACTAACTATATACATTTTAGTCAGTACATATTAATTTTAATGACTTTTCTAGTGTTTTTATCAAATTAAGTATTGTTACAATAAAAATAAATTTATTTCATGTAGTATGTAGATTGTAGGTGCATAACATCAGTGTTCTAGTAAAGAAAATAAAAAACACTATCCGCATTTTTGGAATCAAACTGGAGTACCTATATAAACAAATTTATCAAAATAACTAAAATATTTTTTCTAAATAGTACAAAAAATTCTGAAATCAAGGGAAACCCCATGAAAAATTGTGTGACACCCTTCAAGTTTGATGTGAAAATTGTCAAGGAAAAACAAAGTTTCAGCCAAATATAGTTCGGCGGAGATAAACGACGAGAGAATAAATAAGAGATCCGGCTACAAGGAAATTCCTGAAAAATCTCTCTACTCCATGATATGATAATGAATAATGAACACAAAGTGTAGAGACGGCGACGGCGTAGAGAAAAAAATCATGTCATTACACAAAGGCTGCCGGGAAAATGGAGTATCCTTTCCTTGTTATTAAATCTGTACGCATGTTTTCTAGAATAATTTTTTAAACAAGGTTTTCTTATTTAATAAAAGATGTTTTTACAATTCTCGTCAAATAATTGTAATTTTATTGAGATTCGAGTAAATGATCGTATTTTTGTACCTTTTTTGCGAGAAATTATTCAGTGTTTTATTTTATTTAACGCATATTTTTACACCACTTATATTTATCATTGATTTATTTGATTACGTCTAGCTAGCTCTGTTATGTCTGCTTTCTGACATCACTCCGTCTTAGTAATTGAAATCGTATATTTCAATTGGTACCTTAGCGTATTACTTAAAATAACTATCTATGCACGTATAAATTTCAAAACTGTGCACAGATATTAGCTCTTACATTACCTTTTTAAGCTTAAAATCTGGTTTCAACTATTGGAACATCGATCAAAAATTTTGCCGTGAAATCCAAAATATCGATTAAAAATCTCAGGAAAAATTTTACGAGTAACGTAAAAAACTCAGAAAGGATCAAAAAGACATATAATAGAAGATATTGTTAATTTTTTTCAAATATTTGAAGTAAAATTTATTTTGAGTACCTACATACTTACTGAGGGCATATGCTTGTATTTTAATTTATTTTTTATGTCGCTACAAAAACAAAATGAAAGTGCTATCCACGTATGGAATACGCTAACAGAAAGTATTGTATGTATCCCGCATTCGAGTGGGAGTGGAAAATATATTCATATGTCCGGATTAAGGGGCTCCCCACGCGATCTGGAAACAATATCTTCCATATATGCTGCGTCAGTTGAGGGTGTTAGATATTGCTGATATTTTACCCAACTACTGTTATCTAATTGGAGTGGTCTTAACATTGGCACTGAAGTGTAAGGTTGATCATTCAGACATAAAATAAATAAATATATTAAGCAAATTATATCTTTGCTTTTTTTGCAAATGGTTATCGATATAAATGAAATACGCAAACTATTATTCGTTTACGGAGAAAACAAACTGAATCCGTTTGGCAAAGGTCTGGTTTGCGGTATTAAAATAAAATTCGCTACTTGTTTCAAGCACTCCACAAAACACCTGATTATTAAAATTTAATTAAGTGTGTCGGTAAATATTAAAAAAATTATGATCCGCTATAAACTCTAGTATACTAAGTTTTTTTTAAATCTATCAGTAATTTGGATAGTTCAAACATCAATAAGCTTTTTCTCTAAATATGTAGACTAAAATTTCAGTATGTGAATAATTTTTTTATCAGTTATGAAGTCTTTCAAAACAGAAGATATACCTACATATATATAGCGATTAAATTTTCTTAAAATCCACTTTATGCCCTTTTTTATTTACTTAGCAACGTTTTTTTGTCCACTGATGCATATTAACACAGCCCCGTATTTAATGTATTTTCAATAATTGACAATCGTATTTTCTGGAAAATGTATTGATAAGTTATTTATTATTCATCCATTAAATTTATGGTAAATACATATAGCAAACGATCACTTATTTGTAAAGTACAAACATACAAAGCGAAACTAATAACCTTTGAATATGCCAATTAACATTAGTTCGGTTAAAACTAATTATCATTATCGCTCTCGTACTGAATCATTATTAAATTATGTCATGTTATTTGTCATTATCCCCTAAATACAAAACGACATCGAAAAAATTACACATTTTTTCTTTTAAAATGTTAACGATTTCAGTTCTTTTCTGTTGGGATATAAAATAATAAAAAGAAGCGCGACTTAACCGGAGTACCATCACTAGAAAAAAAATAGTTTTTTGTTTACCCTATACTTATAATACGAGGCCAAGTCAGCGACGCTCAAGAAATATGATTGCAAAATGGTTTTTTTAATTATTATTGCGGACAAGAAAGACAATAAAAACAGGTACCAAACAAAAAATATCCGTTATCACAAAATCATTTATAAAATGGTTAAAAAAACTAAGGCAGTTAATAATAATATTATTTAAGCCTACGTAACTCCAGAATGTAAATAAAGTACTGTTATCAAATAATTTAAACTTATCCTCTTATAAATAATGAATTTTCCATCAGATTCATTTTTTTATTCATTTACTACAACTCTTGTAAATAAGTAAGAAATTTTTGGTGTTGAAAGCTTTCTATAAAATTCTTTAATATAAATAAATAAAGATTTGTATAATGAATTCTTAAAAATACCCGCAGATACTAGACATATACTTTCATATTATTTGCTCTATTCTTTGAAAAAAGGGCTTCTTTGGCTTTCTTCTTTTGGCGACGAACTTTTCTTTGATACATTCTAGAGAAAGTAGTCAAAGCTATGTACCTACTATAAAAATATGGCTGCAGTGAAAATAAGAATAAAAAACTACTCGTTTACTAAGTAATGCATCACGATAAAAATGGTTAATGTGTCCAAACATTCAATAGATACATTATCATATTTGTTATTTTCATTAATAACTATGTATTGCCGCTTGCTAGAATCAGTGGATGTGCCAATTTACAATCATTCTTGTTGTTATCGCGTTGTTCAAACAAATAACTTTGTTATTATTAGTGTGTGAGTTGATTTAATAAATTAACCGCTTAATGAACGCAAATTTATGAATGGAATGTAAATGAATTACAATCCGAATGTACGCCATTAAATATTCAATCAAACAATACACATATAACCATTTGCGTAAATTCGGGAGGCGACAGATTTACGTTCGAGAGTAATACATAATATAAAGGATTTACATCCCTTAAATTACGCTAAAAGTCCACAGAACATGCAAATAAGATTAACAGAACAACTTTAACTTCCAAATATAAATAAGTAGTAGATACAAAACGTTTCTTTCTCATATTTTTTTTTTGACAAATTATAGCTCACTTTTAGACTATCTTGTTACATATTGTTTTATTCAATATGAGCTTATCTAGTAGAACAAACGAATTAATTCAAACCAATATAAATGTATAAAACTAAACAGATACTACTACTATTACTTTCCCTTATCCGCACCCAATGGTGCATAGGTCACTGCGTTAGTACACTAATTGCAGTAAATCTAAATCATTTTATTACATGAAGGCAAGATGATCAGTCATACGCTTCAGCGCCAGTCAAAGGTATCACATTTGAAATATTTTTATGTAAAAAAAATCACATTCAAATAAATATTTCCTACGATCTCATTCATGGCATCCAAACGCTGTACCGCTTAAACAGATATTTTTGTGCAATATAACTGAAATAAATAGGTTAATGCGTGTATTTGCAACCAATGCAGCTTTTTATTTTTTTAAATAATTTTATTTCTCCTCAATCTTAGATGCTCTATAGGTATTGAATATTCTCTCTGTTTTTGAAGTATTTTGCAATCCGCGATGAAAGCAAAAATATTTGAAATCTGAAATCAATCAAAATAACAACAACATAATAGTATGTATTACACTCTACCACTTACACTAATGTTTTCATGTCAATTTATCCGTGAACAGTTATTTGCTCATATTTGACTAGGTACCTACATTCAATACACTTGTTCGTATTTTCAGTTACCCACCTTCTCGATTCACTTGCCCGTATACCCGTTCACTTATCCGCCGTATTTGCTCTCGACACAATAATGCATCTCTTGCAATAAAATGCACAGTAAATTCTATTTTGACGATATACGTGTAGCGCATAACTATTTATGTACCAGCAAGTTCATTGTCTACGGGCAGAGGTATTGCTGGCTCTTGATATATGCCCCTCACTGAATAATTACCAAGACTAGATTCTGTTCCGCCCGTACCGTTTACTCTACATTATATACTCTGTATTACGCGATAAATCAACGTCTTGTAAGTTCGTACTGCTGTATGGTGTATAGTCTTGAGGGTCAAGACGGACTGCCGTGTGTGTATTAGATGCACTTAGCCATTGTGCGAGAAGATAGGGCAACATGACGGGAATATCACTTTAGTAGTCCGTGTTGGGGCTAAGTGACAATCAGAGCGTGAATAACGGGATCAAGGTGAATAATTTTCAGGAAAAAATAGGGGGTGAAATATCAGTTATACAAATATTTATTTACTATTATGTGATGTATTGGATACGGGGGCTTTCAGTAATACACGGCTGTGACAATTATTATGGGTTTATTATAATACAGGATTAACTGTCTACGCTCCTCAGAGCTCTAACTCGGAATGACGGGCACACAGCAGACATACTACATACACACACACGTTCGTACATCTTCTGTCACCCTCAAACACAGTCTCTGTCACACACAAACCTCACATATTACTTTCTTCATAAATTACTGACTTGGTACACCCATTTCAGTGTATCTTAATATTAAGGCATGATGATCAGTCTCACGTTTCAGCCCCAGTCCGAGATCTCACAGATGACTTTTTTTTAATACACATCAGAGCTATAAATAGTGAAGTTTATCTTATACATTGTTAAAAAATATTAGTATGTACAGGTGAAAGGTGTGGATAAGCGAAAAAATTAATAGAGCAAAGCGTAGTCGTAACTGAAAACAATCAGTCTTTTAAAATTAATTAATTATCACTAAAAATTAAAAATGTGAATCTTAAAAGAAAAGGAATTTGAAATGACAACATGACGTCATCATGACGTCTTATGATACCAAGAGTATTTGTAGGAAATAAGATAATAAGCATTTGTGTGTGTGTGTATCCCTTATCCGCACCCAATGGTGCATAGGGCACTGCCTTGGTACACCAAGTGCAGTGTATCTTGATCATTTTATTTTATGAAGGTAAGATGATCAGTCATACGCTTCAGTACCAGTCCAATGTATTACACATGAAATATTAATATGAAAATCTCCTGTAAATAAATATTTCATGTTGACCCCCTAGATGATCATGTTGTGATGAATCGAGCCCGCGACCTCATGCAAGGTAGCCAAATGCGCTACCACTATGCTACGAGGCGGACAAACTTACAAAACAGAAAACTTTTGAAATACTTATCGAGGTTTTTGCAGACGCGTATGAAAGAAAAGCTTAATACATAGAAAACGTAAAAATATATTATTTGTACAATAGTTATTTTATCATTTTATTTCTTCAGCTCAATCCAAAACGATCATTATTATGCATTGCTTTTTGACTACCATACAGTGCGCTTACCACGAGTGCTCAGTTATTTGAAGAGTGCTCAAGCACAACCAGTATATGGCGTAGCGAGTTCATTAAACCGTGCACTCACACGAACGCACTCGTAAAAGTAATTTAAACCCTTTTATACGCACGTTCCCTTTCCCACAAAAATATGTACAAAAAAAACAGAGAAAATGTGGCAATAATCATCGAATTATGTTCGAATGGCGTTTGATTTCCACACTTAAATTTTAATATCCTATAAAAAAGGTTTTATAACTAAATTTAAAATTTAAATAATTAATAGGGGTCTTCAATAAACAGAATGCGATTTTTCGATGATCTTTCTTTCATGTAACTTCACTTAGTGTGTCAATGCAGTGCCCTATGCATCATTGGGTGCGAATAAAGAAGAATAGTAGTAGAAGTAATTGTTTATTTTATTTATTTATTTATTTGAGTACATTTCATTTTTTATGGTACATACACATACATTAATTAATTTTATAAATATCACTCGCTAATCCTAGCTCAAAAATGGTTGGTAAATAAAGTAAATGTTCAGACATGAAAATAATTGTTGCATCCTTGTTGTTATACCCTTGGAATGTCTCGTGGTTCTAACAATAATTCAGGGTGATTTATTCATCGCCATTTTCGTGAAAATTAATCTCAATAATACAATCAATGTACATAAAATTATTATTTATGATCAATTTTAACCACACTTACAATTAGATTTATCGAACGATAATAATCACAGATTTTAATAGGGACCAGATACGAATACTAATTGTGTAGGTTTATAATTGTTATTTTCTATTTTCGACGTAAATCGAATAAAATAAAAATTATCTATCTTTTAGAAATATGAATAAAAGTAGCCGTAAAGAAATTTATCTTATTTATATTTAAGAAACTTATCAGTTGGAATCTAAGATACGTGTTGTTTTGATTATCAACTTACGTTAAACAAATAAAATAAAATATTTAAATTCGTTCTATTCTAAATATGAAATATGAAGTGTCCCATAAAGAAATCTATCATCATTTTTATCCATATTGCTCACTTTGAATTTGTTCCATTTTTATGCATGGATAGAAACTAAACACATCCATTGGCTATTTATCCAGAGCGGGCTGTGATTGGCCGCTCGGATACATGGCACGTTCGTTTCCCGCCACACTGAATATATTCGGCACGTTCCCTTCCCGCGCTGTCAATCCGAAAGAAGCATTGGCTATTCCATTTGTCATTGGGGCTACGTCACCAATAAATTATAAGCTCTTGCCACATTAGCACGTGATCCTAGGTGGTCCAAAAATTAGTTTTGAACTGGGAGCCTAAGTTATTATGACTGCATTCCAAAACAACGTTAAAAAACATTTTAACAATTTTAATTTATAATTTCTATTGATTTATCAAGGACAAATAATATTATTTCAATAAAAAATGAAGAATATTGCAAGAAAAAAATGAATAATCATCGTACGTGTGTGCGTAAATGGTTGTGGAAGAAGCGAGTGCTGGTCTCCGGGAAATGGCGTGATGGTTAGTATGTTTAAAAAAATGTTTTTCAATAAATACATAAATAGGAATTCTTTTCGTAAAATAATTTTTGTTTCAAACCAATATAATCACAATTAAATGTGATACATGATGCTATATCAAGCTCAAAGTTAGCCATGGTTAATTTAATTTAAGAAACAAGATAAAAATATCTGAAACCAGAATAATATTTATTAAAAAAAAAACCTAACTGGTGCAGCTGAAGCGCGATTTTTCGTCGATTATTCTTGAAAATGAGAGAGCTGTATGCGTAATAGAATTTAAGTATTGAATAAGGCGGAGAAAAAAGGCTGAACGAATGATTCAGCTCCCAGGAGATACCAGGAGACCTACACCAGTCAATTCAGTAGAAAATTGCCCCTACCTTCGTATTATGGAGACTGGAAATGGGAGGAGATCTTCTGTCCTGCACTTTACTTCAAAATAACGTCACAAAACTGATCACAAGATTTCAATACAGACACAAGTACACAATGGATGAAGGTTTTACAGAGTTCAAAGTTGATTTTATGAGAATGCGTTTAGTTAAGCAAGGCTTTTTGTAGCGGCTGCGTAATTGTTGGAATTTTTAGACTACCCCGCGAAGTGCCATAGATAATTTGGTATTTAGGATAGAGGACGGAATATAAGGAATACAGGAATAAGAATCAAGAATTTACTGGGGCAACTTGTTTAAAAAATGACCTAGTACAAATCATCACCAGCAAGCCCCGAGAAACCAAACCTATCGGCCAAACCACTAACCAATCATATATTATCTGAGAACCTATGTACGTACACTGGCATGGCGTGGCGTTGCGCTGTGTTTTTTTTTTTAATTTCATGTTAGGTTAGAGATTAAATACTAACCACATCTTCTCATGCAGGATGTGAGACGGTAAAAGCTCGTTGCTTTCTGAAATATTATATAATGTATCTTGAAAGGAGAACCGAGCAAAGTTTACACGAAGCTCGTAAGATTTTCACTATTTCAGTATTTTGAAGTAAATAACTTCTGGCGTGAGACATACGAGTGAGATTATGTGTTTTCGCAATATGACCTACAGTTAAGGAAGCGTTAAGAAAAGTTCAACTAGGGATGAACGTTTTTGGCACGAACGCTAACATATTAAATATAACAAGCTTGTGATATTTCACCCTGTACGATTGGAGGAAACACTCCCCTATATAATTGATATCGCACCCAAAAAATTATAAAAATCGTATAATACAACTTCATACATTAATACTAATACCTAATATAGAAATATAGTTTATAAAGTATTATTTTTTAAAAAAATTGATTAAAATTAAAATTTTTATGTCTTAGAAATTTGGATATTTATGTGCATACATTTTTTTGAAAGGAGCTTTATTTTTTTTTTTAACACTCTGATTTTTTTCTGCTAAACAAAATTTTATAGCTTTTTTAACAAACTATCGCTAACACATATCAGGTAAAATACAATTCAAAAAGCAGGTAATTGGTTTTGAAACATCTTGCTTTTCAGACGCTAAAAAAATTTTGAGCGAATCACAGTGATCTTATTACTTACCTAAAATAATTTATTTTGAGTTATTGCTACCCGGTGCTAGTCTCGAGTATAGCCGACGTCTGACACTCCAGCGGGGCACTGTCAAATAAGTACCCCGAAATTTAAATAAAACACAAACAACTTATCAATCATCAAGCGTATTAAATCCCCTTCAATACGCTTGTCTGAACAATCCAATTTTTTTTAAAGCTATTTCCGGGACTGGCCTTCAGTTCTCAATTAGTTTGGCTTCAATGCTCTCAAAAACGCCCCACGAAGTGGTAATTTGAGTTTTGGAAACAGGAAAAAGTCACAGGGGCCAATGAAGAGTTGGTTGTTTGAAGATTTGTTGAATTTTTGGGAAAACTCGTTCACAATGATCGCTTTGTGCGCTGGTGCATTATCGTTTAAAATAACTGTTGTTCCGCCATCGATTTAACTTTCTAACGCCTCATAACGCCAAGTAATCCATTATGACGGTCGGCCCTCCGGTAAAAATTCCGAAAAACAACACCACGAATATCGAAGAAAACGTTAGCATCACCTTGATTTTCGATTTGCTTCGGCGCGGTTTTTTCGTTTCGGCTCATTTTTCGTGCGCCATTCTGATGTTTGTTGACTTGTTTGCATGTCGTACTCGAAAACCCATGTCTCGTCACCAGTTATGATGCGTTCGATGAACGTTGGATCGGAATTTACGCGTTCAGCATGTCTTCAGCCACCTTACTGCGATTCACTTTTTGAAGAAAATTCTTTTGCACCAATCGCGCTGCGACTTTCAGCATACCCAAAACATCAACCAAAATATGACGAGCGGTCTCAGGAGACCTGTTCATTTCTTGGGCTATCTCTCGCAAACTATAATGACGATTTTCGAGCACCATTTCCTTTATTTTGTCAGAAGTTGAAGAGGTCGAAGGCGTCCTGTACGTGGCAAATCGTTCACTTCTTCTCGCCCCTTTTGAACGATTTATACCAATCGTAAACTTGAGTTTTCGACATGGTTGAATACCAAATGTTATTTTTTACATTTCCAATAATTTTATTTTTTGTTTTAAAACACAAAAATTTCACACAAACTCTTTGTTCGATATTTTTATCCATAGTAAAAATGAAAGCACACAAAAGGTTGACTTCACACGCCGTATTAGCAAACTAAATGACACATAGCAATAAAAATTCAGAATAGTGGCTGACATTGTGCCAACCTGGTAAAATTTTTTTTTTGAAACGCTCAGAGGGAAATGAGAATTCCGGGTACTTATTTGACAGAAGGTATAAAACGAGTTAATTCCGCAAGCAATTAAAAAATTTTGTATATAAATAAAAAATATAAAGAGAAACGTTTTTATATCTTACCAAAACTAAATAAATTTCAAAAATCCGTGACAAAAATTATAAACGAACCTTTTCTCAAACCTTTTATATCTATAAAACAAACCTTTTACATAATATTTACTTACAAGAATAATGTGAAATTTAAGTAATTGAAAACATTCACAATTTTAAGTCACCTTTGAAGATTCAAACCAATTCTACTATGATGACCGAGAATGACATTATAAGAATTAACCGTAAAATATCACACTTTTTTAATTGCAGCTTTGGCAAAGTATTCTGAATAGATGAATAAAAAATTCAGAACCTTTGTGTTGAAATTAAATTCTCGTTCGTATTTAATTATTCATTGTTTTTTCAAAACCAATCGCCACCGGATGTAGCAAAAAGTCGTGTCGTAATATCGGATATCCCGTATTAAGTTTGCCACACTACAGAGGACTAGCTGATAATTGTATGGTGTTCAGGATCAAATTCCCTGCTGTGTTTTATTTTGTGAAATACATTATGAAACAAGCCTTTGAAAACTGACGAGCTCATGTTTGAGTTTTGTAATGTGACTTTTCACTGGTAATGCCGGAAATTTTTTGTTGAAATACGCGGTTATTTTGCACAGGATTTTTGTATTTTTTCGTTTGCAATTTAATTTTATTCTTTATTTTCATAAAAATATAAACATTTCCTTGACAGTATGTTAATAACGTATTTATTCGCCCACTGAGTTAAGAGTAAAGAGAATGCGTGGTTGAGTCTCTGGATCTCTCATGTATAAATATACTCAAACCAAACTCCAATCGTGTCCAACGCTCCACGCTTCAATACTCGTAATATAATCATTTGTAAAATATCAAATTAGTTATACTGGTGCAGTGGTATATTATAAATACCTACATACAAAGATAAATGTAAAAACTCCGATCAGCGCTATCGGTTTCTAAATGGGCAATTGCCTGTTCCAAGAAACCGATAGGATGCGGCAAGCTAAAAAAAAAGTAAAAACAAAATCAATTGTATACGAGTGCATAGAATTTAACGACATATCACACAAAAATAAAAATAATAAAAACAGAAGACAAAAGTATTTTGAGTGACAAATTAATACGTTGTACGAGTATGAATGCAGGACTATACAATTACCTTATACCCTTTGAGGTATCTTTATCAAAAATTGTTAATTATCACACACTTTTCTCTACTGGTAATTACACATTTCAATGCACAATACATATTAAGTATCAGCCAAAAGTTACTATAAGATCTATTTATTTGATAAAAATCCATTGAAAATGTTGTTATTTTTGCTATATTTAGGTGAAAATATTAAATGGTCCCTTTGAGGTGAAAATCACTCAGGAAAAACAGCCATTCTTTAATTAACGAAAATCTCCTTCTAATATCCTAAGTTCTGGTTGAATATTGGAGTCCCTCACTTGTGAATACTTTTAAGAAAAGGTTTGTTTTGGCTCTGACCGCAAGGATCATAGCTATACCCTATCGTACTAACGGAAGGTTGTCAGATTAACCCGGTTGCGGTTTGTATAGGGTTCTCGACCTTTCTGGAATATTCTGTATACTGTATAGATATTCACTACACACAAACTACTATACAACACATAAGTGTTTCAACGGGATTTTAGTCAATTTAAAGGGAAAACCTTTTCACTCTAATTTAAGGGCCTAGGTTTGATTGTCTAAACTTGTACAATAACCTTAGAGTACTAATATTACCTTTAATGTTGGTAAATAAAACTTCAGCTTAATTTAGAGAAATTTACGGAAACAAATTTCTTGTATGTAAAGAAACAATATGAATTTTGTGAGTGAATCGAAGCTTTAGGTTATATATATATCTATATTTTTTCATGTTATGGCACAGTCTAATTACTCCAGAATTAAGCGTTTGCCTTAACTAATTCGGATTTTTTTGATTCTTTTTTAATGTTGTTAAGTGATGTCCAGGGAAGGTTGCATCAAAAGTCCGGATGAATAGGAGGTGAACCTAAGCCAGGATTTTCAAAAAAAAGGGCCTTTTTTTTTTATTTTTTCAAAAAATCTCCAAAACGCCTAACCCAACCAAAAAACGTTGTAAGACAAAGTAATAGAACACTAAAAATTATATAAAATTAGAATTTCTATTTTTTTAGTATCTTTTATAGTTTTCCGACCTGCCAGACCGAGGAATATCCATCTCCCCCTCCCAAAAGCTCTGCGACCTGGAGTACGCTGATGACGCCGTCCTTATTGACGAATCAGTCAGGGGCCTTCAAATTATTGTTGATAGGCTTAATTGGCACGTGCATTGGTTTAAAAATCAATATCGGTAAAACCCATGTCATGTGTAACAGCTCGTGTCAAGATGCCCAGATCCCCCTGGCTTTGTCGGGACAAGTAATCGAAAGGGTCGAGAGCTTCAAATACCTGGGAGCGTACATGACAGAAAACGGCAGAGTTCAGAAAGAACTGGGAGTGCGGCTTGGAGTAGCGGGCGCCGCATTCAACAGTATGAAAAGCTGTCTGGAGATCGGATGTTTACTCGGTTAAAACAAAATGCCGCCTTTATAACTCTTGCATCACACCTGTTCTTCTCTATGGCTGCGAATCATGGACCTAACTAGGGCCCAAGCCAGCAGACTTCTGAGTTTTGAGAATAGGTGTCTTAGAAGAATTTTAGGTGTGCGGTGGTTTGACTTTGTAAGGAACACAGGCGAAGGCGTTTCGGCTGGCTAGGCCATATACTACGTATGCCTCCCGAGAGCCTTAACCATGCTTGCCTATTTTACAAGGCATCAGGTTCTCGGCGTCCTGGTCGTCCACTGTTGACAATTCGTCGGCAGTTTGCGTCAGAGCTGCGGGACGTGGACTTGACTTGGGAGGATGCACGGGAGCTGGCGGCCGTTCGCTTGGCCTGGAGGCAGTTTGTGGATTCCATATGCTCCACATAGGGAGCGGATATGGTATAATGAAATAATGAAATAGTTTTCGAAATAATCTCATTTGAAAAATCACATATTTTACTGATTTTCTCCTGTCAACATCTTTTGCCTCGGAAACGGGCTTACACCTCGTGAACCGTACCTCGCACGATAAAAATGCTCATTGCTAAAATTGTAGAACATTAAATTTACTACAAAATCAGTATATTGCGTTTTTTTTTAAGTGAAAAAATTTATAGTTATAGGTAAAAAATGTGTGTGCGTGTACGCCATGCGCCAGCCCTATTATACAAATACTGGGGTAAATTAGCTAGATTATAATTTGACATCTCAACAGAGACGAGAAATTTGGAAGGGAATATGGATGGAAATTGAAGTTTACAGGGCTTATGTCCTGTCATTGGCTGGGTTAAGTGGCCACTAGATGTATTACAACATTCCCCATTTCACCTAGTATTTGATATCCATATCTGCCAATATACAGAAAAATGGCGCGACGCTTCACATGTGAACACTCTCTGTCATCCATTGAAAAAATTGCTAAGCATTTTAGCAGAAACCTTTATGATTGCATCCCTTCCAAATTTCTCGTCTCTGTTGAGATGTCAAATTGTAATTATTAGCCCGTAATGGGTGAAATCCAGTTTTTGTCTACAAGTATTTGGATACACTCAAAATGTTCTTTAGCTAGATTATTATTATCTATTCATCCGGACTTTTGATGCAACCTTCCCTGGACATCACTTAACAACATAAAAAAAGAATCAAAAACATCCGAATTAGTTAAGGCAAAAACCCTATTTTGACTGGGCTATTTAAAACATAACATCCACTAGGATTACTATTCAAATTGAAATATGTCATTTTTCTATTTCTATTTATGTTTTTTTATTTAGACTATCATTACATTCCTACATCCGCACCTAATGGTACATAGGACACTGCATTGATACACCAATTGTCGTGATTTAAACCATTTGTTATATGAAGGCAAAATGATCAGTCTCATGCACCAGTGTCAGTTTATCGCATATCGAAATTACACTGATCGGAAGATCTTAAAATAAATAATAAATACATAAAACCCTTTAAAACGTCTACTAACAAACAAATTTTACTATCCATAAATATGTATTATGTTTTATTCCCTTTCTATATCCTTCATTCTTCGTTCTAATTATTGAAATCGTATATATTATTGATATATGTTCCGGGCCACTTAATTTGGAAAGGTTTAGGTATTTCATTTAAATTATTGAAAAAATTGTAATATACGTAATATTGTGCATATTCTAGATTTTCGATTTCTAACACAAGCAAAATGTATTCTTGTTAACTGTGGGATTGTAATAAAAAGTCTTTTTTTAAAAAACTGCTGATGGTACTTTTTCAAACAGAAACATTTGCTTAACTTTATTTCATAAGTGGTTCCATTAATTACGGTTGATGACTATAATAATAGTAATATGGAGGTAAAATAAACTGAGATAGTTGCAAAAGGAATTACCTGATAATTAAAAATATTTGTATATCGTATAATTGACGGTGTTCCTTACAGTATATTAATTTACGCAACGCCGTCAATCAAATTTTACATATGTTACATATACTTAAATTTTGTACCGCGGTTTTCGGAGAAATTATTTATTTCTTTTCTAGCATATTTATTTAACCACCTTAACAGGCCAGGAGGCCCAATTACAGAGGAAAACAACGTCACAAACACCCTGGATTGAGAAAAAGAACATTGTTTAAGTTTTGGTGTTCTCGTGTGTGAATATTTAACCATATTGCATAAAATGAGAGGCTTTATGATAATCGAGTCCGTAGATTTGGTAAAAAATAGTGTTCCCGACTTGGTTATGACACTTACCATTTAAAAAATTATGATACATATATTGTTTTCGTTTAGTGATGTGATTGAACTTTCGAAAGTGAATGGTTTCCATTTGCCCTAAAGAATTATTTACGTTAAATAAATATTTATTTTAAGCACAAAAAATACCCAAGAAAACTTTTCTGACATTACTTGACTTAAAAAAATCTTCACAATATTCATTAAAAAATTAAAAGCTAGTACTGTGATAAATATTACAAATTATTTCAACTTCGAATCGACTAGTTTTCCAACCCCGTCAACAGCAGTTTCCTTCCTGTCTAGCGAGATAGGTAATTCTAGCACCATGATATTATTAACACCTTAATTCCTGGATGGAACATTCACCTCTTCTAATACTGTATTACTGCGCACCGGGGTGGAGCATTAATTGTTTTAAATCCATATTAACCCGAGTGCTCGCTCCAGCCAGACATAAAATGGTACAAGAAAATACTGGCTAGGTTTTGCCTAATTTGTTTAATGGAGAAGAACAAATGTCGCGCTCTTGTTATATGCACGCCCGTTCTAGGTACAGTCAGACCCATAGGTAAACATACTGTTTCGCTCAAAACAGCATTTTTTAGATATTTAAAGCCTATTATATTATACATATCGATCCATTTTTTTTCCATCTTGACCCTATCCTTGGGACCTACCTTCGTGACAAGAAAAAATAGGGTATTTCAGTACTTCGTTGACAGTCGACAGTTCAACAGTGTCACTCGAGAGTGCTCATTCATTGTATTGTACCCGCCTCGCAGTAGGAATTGGCAATAATTACAATTCAAGACATCATTACCATCCTTTGGATTTTTTATTTTTATTTTTTTTTTAATTTTATTAAAATAAACGGCACTCAGTGCCTTTTACATATTAAATATTTACAGTAAATACACGAAATCATAATAAACATAAAAAATGTTAAAATAATCCGGTATCAAATAAACATTGCATTAAAAAATTAACTGTAAAACCCAAATTGTATGCACACTAATCGATACATTCGGCCTTGAAATAATTTAGAAGTGCCAACTTGTAGGCATTAAAATTGACATCGAATGTATCGCCAGTGTGCATAAACTTATTGCCTAGATTGTGGAGTCTATTGATGACAGAATTGCACCCATATGCTGTAGATATATTATTGGCGCAGTATTGTAGGGTATAACGAGTATTTCTAGACGGCACATTAAAATTAATAAGTGACAGAATTTCAGGGGTATCAAACATTGAATGAATAATTTTGTATATAAATTTAATAAGTCACAAATAATTCTCCTGTCCTCCAGTTTTAACAAATTTAACAAATTTAGTAAAAAAGAGAGTAATCAATATTTTCTACACTAATACCCAATTTAAAATTAACATATCTGAGGAATTTATTCTGTACTTTTTCAATGTTATATTTATGTTTAAGATAATGTGGAGTCCATATTGTACAGTTATATTCGAGAATACTTCATTCATTCACATAAAAAGACCATAACTCTCTCAGAATTTGAAGGTTGGTGTTTGTTAGGTAATATAATTAAGTACATAATTTGACTGCATTTGTATTTACCACGTGCTACTTGTAGGTGAAAAACAAGTACCTACCTACGTAAATGCTTCGCACGCTAATAAAACATTCGTATGCCCTTATCTGCGACCAATGGTGCATAGGGCTTTGCATTGGTACACCAAGTGCTGTGTATCTTGATCATTTTTTTTCTTGAAGGTGATGATCAGTCCTATTTTTCTGAACCAGTCCAAGGTATCACACACAATTTATTAATACGAAAATCGTATGTAAAAAAATATATTATGTTGACCCCCTACAGAAATCGAACCCGCGACATCACGCACGGTAGCCAAATGCGCTACCACTAAGCTACGAGGCAGACACAAAAAACATAGTACTTAGAAAATTTTAGTTTAAGAAAATGCCATCATTATTTTTCCTAATGCTTCCTATTTACTACATACGGCAAACTATTTACTTGAAACTGAATGAAGTTAATCTACCGGATATGGAATGACATGATGATGATATGCATTTAAACTTTTTACATTTCAATATTTTCGTATTTTTGTCGTGGCTGAATTTTTATTTTTAATACATTTACAAAATGTATTCTTAATATTCAAGAAGCTTACTGTACTAGTGCAAAAAGACAGACAAAAACCGTCACTTTTAGTGTTGTGTGTTCTCCTGTTCTTTGTTTTTCTAGTCCCCACAGAGGAAAGGGTTTGTTGAGTGCAGTTTTTACATCTCTTATACTTTAGTTTCTTGTTCCTACACTCTTCTGTGATAAAACATCATAATTCGTTTATACAATATCGGTTTAATAAATGAAGCCTACTTATCTTTGGGATTTTTTTTGGCTTTTTGAAACATCATAAAATATTTTGTATGTAGTACTTATGATAACATCAAAAACTTTTTTTATTTATTTATTTAAAACTTCACGTACAATTATTTTTTTGTTATGCTTTAGTTATATATTCGTAATAATCGAAATCCTTTTTAAATATTTTTTTCAATTTGATTTTTATTTGGTATTTGGTATTTTGACAATATTTTAGACAAAAATTTTAATTTATATTTGACAAAGGGACAAATTATACGAGAGGATGGTGACTCAATCAGTAGCGACCCATGACAATGATCTGGCCCCGACTCACTAGATAATACGTGTCAAGTCAGGGGATTTTCAGTGTAGCATTATACAAAATAGAATATTTATTTAATTATTAAGGGATAAATAATTTTGTTATTCGCAAAATTTGGAAATTTACAAAGCTCTATTTTTGCATAATAAATAAAATAATTAATTTTAGGTAATATGGAGTATTTAAGTTATTAAAAGGTTGTTGCGTTTTTTTTAGTTAATAAGCAATATTATTGGTACCTACTGGCAAAAGCACATTACGTCACTAAGCTCTCGTAAGTTTTATAAGATGCAATTATTCTGCGCTCAGTATTTGTGCATTCTGGTTTATTGTCCTCTGCGGTAGCGAGAGGTTCGCAAATAACTCCCAGCGAATAACAACTTTCAGTCGTCTGAGCAAAGACGTGGAAAACTCTCGAAAAACTCAAAACGTACGCTGGAAATTTTTACGAAGAAACTTCTCAACTATTGTGGTTTACTTAACTTTTCAAGAATCGCTATTATTATATTAAGGCAGTGACGTCATTATCAACTTTCGTACGTCATGTTTCATGTACTTCTAAATGCAACAATTTTGATCCGGAAAAATCAGGTACCTAACTAAATGTAATATTGTACCCACTAAAGAATTTTGTATGATATGGAAATCGTCATATATAGCATTTCATAATTGTTTCAGGAGATGGAAAATACATTATTATGACAAGTTAACTCTAATCCTGCATTAAAAAACACATTCTTCCTTTTCGTTTACCACGTTTGCTACTATGTGGAGCATGTGGCCACACTAAATCTCCCCAGGAGACCCTATCGCCAGCCAGCTCTCTCGCCTCCTCTCACGCCAGTCCCGCATCTATCAGCTCCGCCAAATACATCCGAAAAATGGCCATCGACAGTCTACCAGGACGACGCGGGCAGGATCCTGCAGGCGTAAAAAAGAGGCAGCTCGGGTTCAGGCTCTCCCGAGGCATCCGGGGTACATGCCGAAGCCAGGTCCACCGCCACAACTTCTCGACTCCAGTTATTGGAGGTTGCTGCGTCCGTTTCCGAACTTCAACGTTGGATGTAAAGTCAAACCACCTAATGCCTAGTATCCTTCTCAGACATTTGTTCACGAAGCTCAACAAGCGAGCATTCTGAGCTTATGTGAGGTGCCAGGATTCACATTCATTAATGAGCACTGGCACAATACATGAGTTAAAGAGTCGGTATTTTGTTTTAACCGAGTACAAACTGGAATTCCAGACAGCACGCATCGTGTTAAAGGTTGCTCCAGCAATTTCTAGATGGATTGCGAGTTCCTTGTGCGTGCTGCCATCTTCAGTTTGAACGAACGCCTAAGTATCTGATGCTGTCAACTCTTTCGATCCTCCGCCTACAAGACAAGACTTATGAACTGGGTCGTTTTGGTATTTATATGAAGAAGGACCGCATCATCAGCATATTTAAGGTCACACAGCTTCAGGTGAGGGTTCATTGTTATACGTTATACTTTATATGTTAAAATAAGTCCTCCACGTAGCAACGTGGTAGCGCATTTAAATATACACTGCACTTGGTATACCGATGCAGTGCCCTATGCACCATTGGATGCCGCTAAAGGAAAGTAGTAGTAATTCACTCAAAGTGGTGCAATATTTTGATAGCCAAACTCATGTGCATTAACGGCAGTATGTTGTCACAAAGGAGGAAGTTTTTAATTGCTCTTGTTAACGTTCGGGCACGGCCGACAAAGGACACAGGAACACGGAAACATTGTAAACAACACCCAGGTAATAACAGTCCATGGGATGCACTTTAGCAGCTGAATAATTATGCATGCCAGTCATCTTCGTCCACAAAGACTTGGTGTCATTAGCCAGTACTAGATACTGGATTACTCGCCACCTTTGTTATTCTGTCGCAGTGAGAACTGGCGAATACATTTATATGTTACTGTGAAAATTTAAATTTGAAATTTTACTACATTATTATCTGTACGTGCAAATGTATAAATGTCTGATGAGTTAGTTTGAAATTAATGAAAATAACTTGCAATGTATCCGAACCGATTGATCAAACATTATGTATTATAAGATAAATATCGCTAATCAATAAAACGGAATCAAAATATAGTTTTTTTGCTATGCATATTGCCTATCACAAGGCGCGGGCGTTGAACTTTTTAATAAATCTTTAAAAAACTTGTTACCAATGAGGTTAAACTACGTATAATTATAATAGGGAGGGAAAATAAACAGAGACGCTTATATTTTTGACAAAGGAAAATTAATTATAACGACGGCGTAAAAATGTATGCGGTGCCGTCAAACTAATTTTAAATATGTTACAGTCAAATTTAGACGAATTAACTACGGTTTTTGGAGGAAACGTTTATTTCTTTTCTGCCATATTTAATCGTATTGCATAGAGGCTTTATGTTTATAGAGTTGGTAGATTTAGTAAAATTTTAGCTGTTCGCACTTGTTTGCCCAGCGCCTTGCACAGCGCGGGTGTAAACTGTGAATGTGTTTATTGCATATAAGTTAATTTTTAATTAGTTACTTTATCATTTTTCAAGTTATTTTTTATAGAAAAGAGCTGGCTTCAAAAACAATGAACTGTGAAAAATTTGATCCAAATTTAATTGAAATTATGTAAAAATTATATTAAAAACACTCGTTTCGTACACCAACAAAATTTTATTTTTTCGTGTGATCTTTATTTTAAACTTCCAACAAATTTTATTAGTTTCGTTGTACCTACCTAAATGGTAGTTAAAAACAAAACGTTTTTATGTAATTAATGAAATAGCTTAGATAACGCCAGCTCCTATTGATTTGTATAATGTAAATTACTTTATGTGTAATTATTATTAAGTTAACCTTTACCTTACCTTTATCTGCAGAGATACCTTTACCTGCTAAGATTAGATTATCTTCACCTGCACAGATGACATCAATTTAAAACGTAAATGTATGAGTAAAACTTTATGCCAGCTCTTGTTTCGGTGTCTATAAGTTTTTTACGACTGTGTGTAGCTACAAGGTAAATATTTCAGAGTTGCAGCGGGTGTATCCCCATGAATGTCTGTCTGTGTAAATGTGAGTGTCTGCCAGTGTGAATGTCTGCCAGTGTGAATGTCTGTGGCATTGTTAGAGGAATTCCATTGTTCATAGTCATAGTGAATCAAGAACTCTTTGTGAGCCACTTTTACGAACGTGATTTTTCGCAAAGCGGAAAATTTGATTAAGATGGTTTTCTGTCTGTTCTTTTCTCAAAAAAGGGCATCCCACAGATTATGCTAATATAGCGAGTTGGTTTATTTAATCTTTTAACAGTTTTTTTAGCATGAGTAAAAAGTACCCGAAAATTGGTTTTAATTCGGGGAAGCGAAGGAAGTGTGCCAGGACCCAAGATAGAGTGGTGTGGCATTGTATCCTCTCTGCATACCCGCGATGGAATAAAATAGCGCTATGGTTAGTTGGTCAGATTTTCTTGTCTCTTTTATAATTAATACATATCTTACATGCATAACAAATCAAAATACAGGTATTTTTTAAAATAATATTTATTTAATAATTATTTATTTTATATTTTTCATACCAATTCCTTTTTTACTTTGTTTTGTTTTATAATGTTTTTATATTTTATTGAATATCACTGAATCTTGAAAGAAAATGATCTTAACTCAATGTTTGTAGCATTCACTTTGTAGTTTTCCATAATTATGAAATTGAACAACTTTTGTTTTAAACTACTTTTTTAGTTTAAAACAAAAGTTGTTAAATATAAATCTGTTTACAAGTTGGAGAAAAAATAAATAACTCTACATTTCTAGTATAAAAATGGTGGGTATAAGAGGATCACGTTTATTAAAAACATGATATATTTGCCTCTTTGCATTTGTTTAAAATGCGTAAAAAGAACGATACAACATATATTTATATGCCAGAATAATATAATTTATAGACGTTTTATTACATAAAAGCATGCAAAAATAAAATTCTCGGAAATATAAATTGTTCCACAATAACATAATGGGCACCTTTACTGAGTCATGGCAATTCTACGCGATCTAGCTATGTTAGAGCAAACATTGAAATTACCGGCTTCTTCTTGAAATGAAAAATTCTTGTTATTCCAAAAGTCCAAAATATTTTTTTGGTATGTAATTATTATCCTAATAGATCATTTTAAATGTGTACAGGAAATGTTTTTGAATTCATATAAAATGAATACATATTTTTTTAACGCAATTTCCATTTTTGATGTCATTAATATTTAAAGGAACCTTAAAGTTTTTATTAGCAAAAATAAGAACATTTATTAGATTTTTAGGCTTTAACACCTCAAAAGTATTATTTTTTAATCTTTTTTTAATACGAACTCATAAAAAATTCAATGTTTTCTTTCATGATAATAAATAAATAAACCACTATCTAAGAATACATGACTCGGTCTAATTCCCGGCATTTGAGCCCAAGTTTGTAAACTGATTACCCGGAGTTAGGGCCAGTAAGTAGGTGTTTAGCCGGCCGTTATCTCTCACTAATTGAGTTTTTTATTCACCCCTTGCCACGTGGGGTGGAAGGGCCATAAAACCTCCCCCGCCACGTAAGGGTTTCGAGTAACGATGCCGAGTTAACGTTCGCTAAGAGATAAATTTAATTTCTACTGCCAAAAGAAACACCCAGCTTCATTTAAAGTAACACGAAAAAGCCTTTGAAGACCAGATGACAGATTAAGATCTTTTCTTATTAAAATTGGAACTTTGTTTGATCTTAGAAAAAAAAAAAATTGGCGTAAAACGTTTGTAGAATATTTATATTCATAGAAAAACAATTCAATTTAAAGTAGTACCTACGCTTGTTATCGTGAATACAATAGCATTAAAACGAAAATTTGAACACTAGAATTAAAATTTGTAATTTGTACGTTAAACTATGGGAATCAATGTAGAGTTTATTTATTCTCACTTCTAAATTAACTATTAAATGCATTAATATTGGTTAGGCCGATGGGTTTGGTTCCTCGAGGCATTGCTAGTGATGATTTGTGATAGTCATTCTTGGAACAAGTTGCCCGAGTAAAAAAGAAACTTCTTAATGTTTTATTGATAGAATCATTTATATTTTATAAGATTACCAACAATTTTTGGTAATATTCCTGTAAAAAAAGGACACTGTTATTCCTTATGAGCTCAAAAGTTTTCGACAAATTATTCTAAAGTGCACTTTATACGGAATAGAAAGCTATATAGTTTCTTGTGCAGTTGTGCTGTTTTTTTATGTATATATTTAAGTAGATACCTATTCCTATTGATATATTGAAAGCTTTTAAAAACGTAATAAAACAAATAACATATTTACATTATAAGCTACATTAACAATTTCCCGTGGGAAAACATTCGATAGTAACATTTACATATTTAGCGTGTCTCTTGACAGACTACAGTTTTCTGAACAAGAGACAGTGCAGTTTTCTGTCCTTATACAGGACGCCGAACGATATTATCAGGACGCCGAGTAATATTATCAAGACGGCGAATAAAATTATTACGACACTGAGTTATATTAATCAGGCGTCTAAAATAATAATATATCGAAAATTTCTACTTTAAATTTATTTTTACCAGATTTTTTTCTCAGTGAACTTAATAACCAAACTCCATAATTAATTTTAAATATCTTTTTTATACAAAATTAGGTAAAATATAAATTTTTGAATGTGAACAAAACAGCATTGAGACTGATGTCTATTTTAGTTTATATAAGTCCATATCTTGGATACTGTCAAATAGTAACTTTACGTCCGTAATATTAATTTTATTAAAATATCTCGTCCTCATTTTTAAAAATTGGGTTTTATATTTAAAAAAATTTTCGAAAAATAAAGTAGTGGGTATAAGAGCAAGTATATTAAGGAGCTGTTGTTTTTTTATATTTCCGTTTGTCATAACTATTAAGAGATATCTACTTAATATTTACCGCTTTAAATACGCAGATCTTTCATTGTTGTTAAGACGTAATCGACACATGTAACTTTTTAAGATGGAAATAAACCGCAGAAGGCTGGCAATAGCCGCAAATTTACGATAAGGGAGCTTCCTTAATTACGAGCCCGTAAAATGTGAAACCAATTATCTTTATACCATTGTTCTGTTTTCTGAAACATTTATGGTAATGGATGAAATTATGTGACAGTAATATTCTTTACAGTATTCTAGTTATATTTTTAAGAAGGGAAATTTATGCTTGTTAAAACTGTTTCTAAGAATAATCCCGCCTTCGTACATTATTTGCCTTTAATTGTTAATAATTTTATTAACAAATTAATTTCTACTTATTGCGTATACAAAATTATAATCATTATAAAAATTACTATAACAATATAATAATTGATATTGAATTATTTGTATTAAAAGAATTATGTACGTTTGAGTACAATAAGGCAATACGTATTTGCATTACTTAATTAACATTTTAATATCTAGGATCTTATGATATACTCAAATATTTCAATTTTGGGGCTGCTTTGAAATAGTCGGAAATAACTGTGTCAGAAAGCAGGAAACAAGTTGTGCTGGAGAGATTCCAATCCGGAGTCCTCGTCTCCCTAGGCGATAAAACGGGTCGATTTACTAATTAAATATAAAGAAATGCTTAAAGTTAACGACCAATATTTTTTTAAATAATTGAAACACAAGTATTCCGTGTGTATGTGTATACTTACATATATTGAAAACAGAATTCTTATCATTTCATGGGGGATCGTCGATAATGATTTCTGCCAAAGCGCACGATAAAAATATCAGTGTCCTTTTTGCGGTATATATACAAACAAACTTTAAGCAAAAAGAAAAGGGGTTGTTTTAAAGAAATTCAATTATTTTTCTGCGTTTTTTAATTAAGAAATTCAGGAAATGTTGACAGATAGAAAATCTTTTGAAAGTCTCATTATTTACTTGTCACTCAAATCATTTACCTAGTTAGCTTGTCAGATGGGATCCTCCCGGAAATATTTTATCATGAATAGAATATTCATTTTATTATCATTATAAACGTTTTCTCTCAAAATGTCACCCGAATTTTGGTTCATGTTTTGTTAAACAAGCAAAGTTTCTCAAGGCAAATTTTCTCAATCCAGAAGCTATTTACATCAATATTACTCTTCTTCTTCTTCTTTTCAGTTGCTACATTAGTACACTTAAGTGCAAATGTATACTTTATTTTATTACATGAATGGGACAAATGATCGGCACGCTTCACTGCCAGTCGGTTATATTTATATTAAGCATAGTAAAATAAACACAAATAAATCCACGTATACTGTCGAACCTTAAAAAAAATCATTTCACCATCTTAAAATTACCGATCTGAAAAAAAACCAGAACGATCGAAACTGTAGGTACCATGTGCCCGTCATAAAACATGGAAGTAATTGATCGTTTTTTCCTCTCTTGAAAAATTGCAAAATGCAGATTCTTCGGTTTACGTTGGAACCATTGAAACAGTACGTGTTGATTCTCAAGGAAATCGAGTCCAAAACCACATGCACAGTATTCCAACGTGCTAACAACGCAACGTGCGGATTGTCCATTACATAAATATTTATGTTTCTATTGTTTTTATTTTCAAAGGCAAATCTGTGACAAGACTTATATTTAAAAAAATAGATAAAATCATAAATAAATAGACACAAACCAATCAGAAGTTTAAAAAAAAATTGCTTGCTGTTTTCCCCAATTTCGTATGCACAAGATTTGAGAGAAGCTGTACATGTGTTGTAGTCGGAATGTTTCTGTTCCAAATGATTAAAAAGTGTCACGTGCGATTTTCGAAATTCAAAGACCACAGAAGATACGCTTTCGTGTAGCGTTCGAATATTCAAACGTGTCCACAGAAGCGAATAAAGAGATTGCTTACGCGATCCGAAAACAATATCGAGCTTTTGTGCTCTGTCAGGTGTGTAGGTGTTGCCATGGCGCGGAATAAAACACGGCTGTCACCTGAAGCAATATATTTTTGTTTCATTGCCTATGGGAATTTTTTCGCCCTCCTTGCTGGCAACACCGGGCAGCTGACAAATGGCATTTTTAAGTACAGGTTTCCACCATCCGCGGTGATTTATGCCCGGGAGTATAAAACAAATAATCTTTTCGTTGGAGGAAGGAATATTTCACTTAACGCGGGAATAAATGAAGCACGACAGATTATCTTGGCGTTTACCGGGATATTGAAGCTCGCACTTACTTTTATAAAACTTTTATCCATAAATCCTTTTGATAACACAGTAATTTTGATGATTTATATCACAATAATAAATAATTTTGGTGCTTTGCGCTTTTTTGCCAACATTTAAAATTAATTTTCGAGTTTTCGTATTGTAATAAAACATGTAAAATAAATCATTTTCTTGGCATATAAAACGATTTATAAAATGTGTAAGTGGGTTCCTACTTACAATTTGCTCTGTTCTAACTGCATAGCATCCTTCCTTATTCTCATCCGCACGTCCGCACAATTGTTTTATAGGGCACTGTGCTATGATCAATTCTCACAAGTATTTCCAAAATAAAAACACAATTATACTTGATAATAGTTGGTCTCATAAAAGGAATTAACATGTGGCAATGAATTGATAAAATAAGCCAATTTAATTTATATATATAAATTTTGTATGAAGGCTACATTGTATCATTGCAACATATCATTAGTAAAAATATATACTTAACAACATAAAATAATATTGCATTTTGAAAACACATATTAGCATTATTGTGTTATTTCGAATTAATTCGCCACAAAGGTTTTATCTGCAGAAGACTTAGAGAAAAATATATGGCAGCAATATAACTCATAATGCATGGAAAACATACTGGAGACTTCGCGGGTAGTCTAAAAGTTGTAACAATTCGCGACCCACATTTCTTACACGCATCCAAATACATCTTGTAAACGCATTCTCATTCAATTATCATAAAATAAACTTTGAACTATTCAAACACCGCATCTATTGTGTAATTGTGTCGTAAGTGAAGTCGTTGTGATCTGTTTTGTGTTTTCTTGACGTTATTTTGGTGAAGTGTCGCTCAGAAAATCTCCCCCGCTTTCCAGTCTCCATAATACCAAGGTTAGGGCAATTTTTTACTGAATTGACGGGTTTAGGTCTCCTGGTATCGCCTGGGAGCTGAGTCTTTCGTTCGGCCTCCTTCTCCGCCTTATTCATCTTTTCATTTATCTTATTCATCATCTCGCATGCAAACAGCTCTCTCGTGTCAAATAATAATCGACAAATGCACCAGGTAGTGTAATATAAGGGCATTTTTAGACAAAAAAATGTAATAAATAATCATGTACGTGGGTAGTTACTGATCGAAAACCCAGCAAATACATTTGCTTTGCGATTACAAATGTATCTACATGTAGATTGCATTTATGACGGCTATCGGTAAATTATCAAAGATATTTAAATGACTGACGTCATATACGCATCACAACATTTGGTGATCACAGTAGGTAGATACTGGTCGAAGAGTTTTGCATTATTTAAGCCTTTATTGCAAACATGGTATTTCGTTATTAAATTTTCAGAAAAAATATTACCCGCCAGCGAGTTTTAGAAGATTGAGAATGAAAATCATATTCTTTCATTGATACTTTTATGCAGTCTTTTGCAAGTAACTCCCTCACACAAAATATTTCTACGAAACTTGTGATTATTTTAAGGCATTTATTTTTGATTCTCACCCTTTCTGATCTTGTCAATAAGGCTTCATCTTGCAAAATTCTTTCCTAATATCCTCATTTCTAGCACAATCAAATAACGACTTTCGGCACAATCTCCTTAATGACAGCTATAAATCAGATTCCATCTTTTTTCGCTGTATTTTCTTTCTTCACACATTTTTCCTATTATATTCCCGAGTATATTAATCATTTGGAGTAAATAATGACACGAAAATTGAAAACTGTTTGTTAAAATTTACCTTCAATCTTCCGTTACTTAAATAATTGTGAATAAGTTTTTGAATTCTTGTTTATTATTTGTATAGTTCATGTAGACGTAATTTGGCTTAAATTATATGGATTCGTAAAAAAACAAAGGGTTGCCATGACATACTTATTGCATGTACATTTTTTAAAAGAAACGTATGTGTTCTTACTGTGTACCTACCAAAATATTTAAATTTCGGTGTTACAAATAAACAAAATGGGAATGCGATTTATGTAAGGTGTGAAAGTCCGACACTTTAACCACTAATCACACACCAGTTGCATGCACACTTTTGTACAATGTATCCACAAAATAAATAATAAATACTACACTTGGTAAACCAATGCACCATGCAGTGTCTTATGCACCATGGAAATACGAACTCAAAATCGTTTCGTGATATTTTGGCTTTTTCTCAGATTTTGCAAAGCGCTGCGTAGCAAAATACTTAACATCAGCTAAGCAAAGATCGATATAGAAAAATTACCAAAATATTCTACCCTACCAGCTGATGCAGCTTGTTTTCGCGAAAGACACGAAACAACATTTAAAATAACACATCAATTTCCTAGTCACGGAGTCATCTAAACGATTTAAAATAAGGGATGATAATGTTTCCCCCAGTTGAGAGTATTCACAGACTGTAGAACAACTGCAATTTCACGTTTTACGATTTTGGTGAACGAAAGATGCGCGGGAACTGATGGCCGATCGCTTAACTGCTCTTTATACTCCACAAGGGAGGAAATGGATTGATGTTTATAATAATTCTTTAATACACTGTTCAATATATGTGTTCAGCTCCGTCTCGTCACCCGCGGTCACTTCTCCATATAATTGTAGTCCTCGATTTTATCCCTAAAATTTAGCAATAGAGCAATAATTTTTTCACGCGTTTAAGATATCGACCAGAAGCGAGTTTGTACTTTCTTTTTTATAATTCATTATATCTCCATTAACAAATATATATTTTTTAAATAAGACGATGATTCTGGTCAATAAATCGAGGACTACTGTTGTATGGAGAAGTGGCCGCAGTTCACGTAGAATCGCACCCCTTTAATAGTCCGTATCTGTTGGCAGGCTCAGTCAAGTACCCTCGGTGCCGTATTCAGTTGGTGTGGTAATTTAGGGCCCTCGCACACCGAGGTTTTCTCATCCAGACTGAGGTTTTATCATCCACTCGTACAACACAAGTGGCCCACGACCCGAGTGGAGAATCACGAATTAAACACCCTTTAAGCTTTAAGGGCTACTTGGGAACATAACGAAGGGAGTTTTTGTCATATCAAAACAAATGTTTGTCGTCAACGCTGTGGCTTAGGGCTGTCCTTAAAACGTCCTTTCCTAGTCAAAAATTATATTTGTCAGCTCCGAAGCGTGCGAAATTATTTACATTGAATATACAATACCTAGATAATGGGGAAAATTGCATCCGCCATCTTGAATTAAAAAATAGAGTCCAAATATAAAATTATGACCCCCATTTTCCCGAAAAACGTTACCTATGTTAATTTTATCAACAAAAAATCATCTGCCATCTCGGAAATCGAAATTGACTGAAAATTTGGAATCAGGACCCTAAATACCACTGAAAACGATTCCCATGTTCACATTACCAAAATAATTTGCATCCGCCATCTTGGATTTCAAAATAAACGTAAAATTTTAATAAATAATCTATTTGCTTTCACATAAATACGTAAAATAGCCATTTTCGGACTAACCAAAATAATACACAGTTCTCCAGTGACGTAGAAAACACCCCTCAGGAAATAAGAAAACTTTTCCCTTTGACAACAAAACCCACCCCTGCCCCTGATGGGCATCGGTAACTCTCAATAGACATGGGGAATTAAAGTTTTATTTAGCTAATTCTACACAGACCCTTATACACTATACACTTATGAAAGGAAGCATTTCATTTTATCAATTACATTAGGACTGTATTTCTACTTTAATTAATTTTTCAAGTACCTGCTTAAGAAGTGGTTTTAATAATAAGAGACCCGAAATCAAATGTAAAAAGCTGATATTAGTTAAGTTTAATTTTTAAAAAAAACGATATTTAAAACTGAGACACTGCAGACTATTTTTTATGTTGCTTCCTTTTATAATCTATTAGAAAAGAAGTAACAGTGTCTTTTGATCAAGGCTCCACCTGAGTTTTCCTGTTTTCATAAAGCCATTCCGGAATTATTGAAAGCCTAATAAATTATGACATAATACCATATTTTCATAAATTATTACTTATGCTTGTATTAGGTTAAAATCACATAATTACAGTATTTTTACGCATTGCAAAGAAAATAAATAAATTTGTTTAGTGTACCTAGGTTTTTTTTTTATTGAGTCCTTTATTTATTTATTTTAGTAATTTATTTTATAGAACTCTTTCCGATTTTGGTTTTGATTTATTTTTATAAATTTTTATTTGTATATTTTTATTCGGTGACAGCTGTTTTACCTTGTCAAGGCTTTTTCAAATACTCTGACAATGCCCTGACAATAAACAAATAGAATGAAAATCCAGTTTGATTTTTTAAAATACGTGTTTTTTTAATATTGAAATGCTGTTTAATCCTTTTAGACTATTGTGTAAAAGTAGTAATAGTAGTAGTAGATGTGCTATAAAAATAACCGAAGAATGGGTGAACCACATATCAAGTTATCAAGATGAATGCAGAAAACGAACAAAATACGTTTTAATAAAACAAATTGCAGCTATCATATGATTCCGCAAAGAGAATCCTCGCAGTTGGGAGTAATTCCATTCTCCGCAAGTCAGCCGCGTGCATCGGATAGGGATAGAGGAGCTTGGAATAGTCGGAGTTGTCCGCGTCAGTGCATCCTGCATTATGCCGTCACGAGCAGGAGAAAACTTTGCTCCCGTCAGTATCTATCACTGTCCGCACTAACATAAAGCCATAACCCTGACGTGACTGCCGATTTTATTATTCCCGGCGGCCGCGGCCTCTGTAGCGTAATGACTTGGACGCTGGATTCCTAATCAAATCCCGACTTTTTGTGATGTTAATTATTTTTTTTTTTTATTAAAAAAAGAAATCTTGCCTAATTTCGTAAATACTATTTTCAAATAAAGCCTAAGCGGCTTGTGCTTGATTTCCCGATAGAACGCAAAAATCAAATCACGACTTTTGTGATGTTATTCCTCACTCTTATTGAGCTTTCTGGTCTGTTTAACTAGTTGTTAGATCAGTTGAATTAATAAATACATTCATTATTTAACTGACGTGATAACGTCTAATAAATCGATGAAAGCCGGTTGCACACACGAAAAAACCATGACTCATTGTCACGTTCCGCCTGAGCCGAGAGTGCAAGCGAGAGCGTGGAACAAGCGATAGAGAGGCACGATCGGCCTAAGCGTTTTGTGACGCATCTATCTCTCTTACACTCGGTCAGCCGATGCGTCCGAGTAGAAGGAAACAGCAGTAGCACACAAGAAGAAAAAACAAAAAAAATGTTAATTTACGGAAAAAATTGTAATTTTCAATTGTATTTTGTATTGTATTCAGTTATAATAATTCAATTCAATTAATAAAAATTTTGCTATTTTTTATCAATGTTTTCTTATGACGTTATCACGTAAAATTATCGTCCGTAAACCGACTTTACAGACAACCAAAAGTTTTTTTATATTTTTTTAAAAAACCATCATTACAATAAATCATCAAACTAAAGGCAGTTTGTGGATTCCATGTGCTCCACATAGGGAGCGGATATGGTATGATGATGATGATGACAATGAAGTACCTATTTATAATGGGATGGCAAATCCATTATTTCAGTATTAAAAACGTTGAATAATGTACTCTTTAAATTAGCGATCGAAGATAAATAATAACACCGTATAATGCCTTTTGTATTATGATACTTATAGTCAAATTTAGAGGTAGGAAAAAACATTATAATTTAAAAAAATTACAAAATTAAAATAAAGGGCTTGCATGTGCATATTATATTCGAATATGTATAAATACATATGTCTATAAGGAAAACTGAGCCCGTTGTTAAACATAGAGTGAATTGAATAATTTTATTGTAGTTAATTTTTCTATACTACCTTTATCTATAAAAGCCATTTTATATTTATATAAAAGCGTACGACTTAAAAAAACTGTTGTTCATTCTATATGACGAGACATTCTTTTGTACAACTCCGTATGCGAATGTAAGGTAGATTTTTTTCCAAATTTTCTAGATAAGGGTAAGAGTGACCCCTATCACTCGTCCGAGGGTTAGGATTTGCAAGCGATCTTATCTGATCTTCCAGTAACATTGCCCCGAGTAGCAAGCCACTTTGATCCCCTCGGGAGGCCCGCAGATCCCCATCGGCTAATATGACCCTTTCATCACGTGTCGTGGGAAGGGGCGCCGGTCTCGAGACAGCGGTATAAAGGCTTTACCAAGTTTCGGAAGGCTCCAGAAGTTGTTAGCGGCGTAGTCAGCGACCACGAACATGGCGGCAGAAGCGCCAATCCTGGCCGGGATTACCAAACTATTCGGCGATTATCTTCAGACCTTCAAAGTCCCGGAACTTGGCCGTTCTAGATGCATCTCTGGACTTCACGAGAAGTGTCCAAATTGCTACCCCATAGTACGGATTATGAAACACATTCAATTTGTCACACATATTAATATGTAGACGCACTGAGCAGTTACTGACTATAAAATTATTACAATCATCATCAAACTCATTTCCTCTCACTATGTGGAACACATAAATTTCACAAACTGCCTCCAAGCTAAGCGATCGGCCAAATTCCTAATTCCTGTGTGTTCTCCAAAGACCAATTCACGTTCTGTAACCCCGACGTAAATTGTCAACGGATTATCTGCAGTAATCGGAATATATACTAAAATATACGAGTAATTATAAAAAAAACGTTTTTTTTAATAAAGTTATACTCTAGTATCTAAAAAGGTTAGTGTAAGTACTAATAACTCCAAAGGCGCTACATTTGTTAGGGGATTATTTATATATTAGGTCCTTAAATATGAAATTGGCGTTTTGTATGGGAGGAACATAAAGTTGTTTTTTCATTGCTATCTATGCACTTTTGCCATCTCATAGGTAGTTCATCGATCCCTTTACTAAAAAAACCATTCGGACGGGAATCAATAAAATCTTTGAAGTCGGTTTGGACTGCCCCATCGGAGTTGAATTTTTTCCCTTGCAAGAAATTATCCAAATTTCGAAAAAAATAGTAATCTGTTGGGGCAAGATCCGGAGAGTACGGTGGATGTCTTAGACATTCCAATTGAAGCTCTTCTAATTTGTAATATTATATTTTAAAAAAATCAACTTTATGTTTCTCCCATACAAAACGCCAATTTCATATGTAAGGACCTAATTCAAGCTTTTTCACCTTTCCCATTTGCTTCAAGTGGATTAAAACAGTTTTATCACTAACATCGCAGCCTGCAGCTAACTCGGACGTGGTTTGCGATGGATCCGCTTCCACAAGAGCCTTCAATTCTTCATTATCAACTTTGGTCTCCGGCCGTCTACGGGGCTTGTTCTGCAGGTCGAAATTTCCAGAACGAAAACGTTGGAACCAAAAACGCACTGTGTTTTCTTTTGCGGCACCGTCGCCATACACATCATTAATCCTTCGAGACGTTTCTGCAGCACTGGTGCCACGGTGGAACTCGTACTCGTAAATAACGCGATATTTCAAGTTTTCCATTTTGTAAACTGAGTGACGCAAAGAGAAAAAACAATTGAGGAAAATACAAATGAATTATAATTTTCGAAACACAAATACTTGAGTAAATAGCTGTATAAATTTGAATTTGGAATTCCTATCCAAAGAGAAGATATTTGAGATCAAAGTTGCGAGTACGGCAAAACGCCAATTTCATATGTAAGGACCTAATATAACGTCAAATTAAAATTCATTAGGTATGTACGTTTAATAACATTGATCGTGTAAAATACTACGCAGTAGGCTAAACACACGGCATAATTTGTACGAATACAAATTTATATTTTTCTCTTTATCCTTGCTGAGATAATTTCTATTACAGAATGAAATCCTCTGGGAAATCTTTTTTGTATGTAGGTTATATTATGGAAAGGACTAACAAACAAGGACTGAGAAATTCTCGAGGGAGTTCTGCCGCGCTCCATTTCAGATCTGCATAATATTCAATGAACTCAAATGGCTTGAGAAGTGATTTGATTGCTAATTAGTTACTCAAAGAAAAAAGTTTGTTTTAACGATCAAATTTCCCTGTTTTTTTTTTGTCTAACCGTTGTTAATTTCACATGTCCTCTTCTTCTCCTTTCGCCACGTTCAGTCCTATGTAGAGCATGTGGACATCACTAGATTACTGCCAATACTCTCGGCTCCTCCCTCCTAGGTCGCACATTGATCTGAAAGTACTTTTACATGTAGGTACATAACAATAATTCTGTAATTACTTAAATGGTAATCAATAAAATATCTTTGATAATTTACCGATTGCCGTCATAAACGCTTCACATGATTGGTGATCGTAGTGTTAATACAAGGCAAATTTTCTCTATCAACTTTCTATCAAATATATATTTTTTTTATCATTTATTTATATTACGGTAGCTTGGTATATAAGGCATATGCACACGTGCATAGATAGTAATGTATGTGTGTAGCTCCTAATACATATACGTAGATACTTGATTTTATCTCTTTAAACCCTCTCCATTCGAATTTCCAATAGGTGTTTAGCAAACATTCATGTCCGAGGTTATTCGTGTTATAGAATTAATTATTCCTTTTACAGGGATGGTGTGGGATCGATTTGAGTAATCCGGGGATTTTGCATTATTACGTCACCATTTCGAAATTAAAGTGAACTGTCCACTACTATCACGTATAAAATTACAATCGTATCATACGAGGCCACTCGTGCGAATAGGCCTAGACTGCTTCGTAACTTCGTCGCTAGATGGCAGTAAAGGTGATAAAAGCTTTGATAAAATAGGGTAGAAGGAAAGCTTTTACAAAATTGTGACATCTCATATGAGATAAAATTTTCATTATGGCCCAAGGTTTTATTTTCTTTCAGAGTGTATCAATAGATATTAATAATATAAAATTTAACCACAAACTTATGACCTAATTAATATTTTTTCTAGATTAAGTTAAGGTAATTATTTTTTAAAAAACTCCCAAATAACTTTATGAAATATTCAATAATAATCCCTCAAATTCTTTTTCTCGCCAACCCTCTAACAATTTAATGCCAATAAATTGCGCGTAATAATAATATGAATCAGAATATGACATTTATTGTTTTGACATAAAGTAGTTTCAAAGGCTTCATAAAAGTTGTTCAGTTTGTTGCGTGCTCAAAATTTTAAGTATGCGATTTCATGCTAGCAACACCAAAACTATGAAATACTTACTAAGTCAGTATCCGCTGTAAGTTGTGAGGGATCTAGGTGGGTGTCAAAGTTTAAATGATGTACTTGTCATTGTTGTAACATTATCTGCAATTATGAGGGATTGAATTTTTAAAAATGTAATTTAAAAAATAATTATAATTACGAAAGTTTAAATGTTATGTAGGCAGAGAAGATAGAACGTCATACCACATGTCTTGACTTACTTCCTTTGCTTCCTCTACATTCATACATCTTCTCATGCACATTCGCCGATTATTCCGACTTTTCATACGTCCACTTTCAAGTACTTGTCGTACTTGGTCATGCCATGTCTTTCTCGGCCTTCCTCGGCTTCTACATCCAGGCACACTTGCATTTAAACTTATTTTAGCCGTTCTTTCATCACTCAATCGCTCCAAATGACCAAACCATCGCATCGTAAAAGCCCTTTCTTAATTTTGTCGATAATGCTTATCTAAGCCTTTTACTCTGCTCTAATTTCGACATTTGTACACCTATCATACATGGTCTTACCACACATTCGCCTGAGAGATCGCATTTCAACAGCATTTCGTCTACTTTCATCCTTCTTTTCCAACACCACGCTTCACTACCATACATAAGTGCTGGTACCAAAACTCCGTTGTATACTGCCAATTTTTATATTAAATATGGTGACGATAATAATGGCGATCTTCTTTCCTCAATAATAGATATTCTGTAAATTATCTAAGCCATATTTAGGCAAATAATTCAATGAAATAATAGTTTGTAATGAGTCTGGAGTTAAAAAAATACACCGAACTAGTAGAATGGGAGTGATTAATTTTATTTCTTATCTAATAGTTAGAATGCGTATTTTTTAATCTTAATATCAACTTCAACTTACAAATATATATTCACAAATCACAGTGGCGTCAATATATAATTCCAATATATATTTTCACGTGTCGATAAGTCATATAATTTCAGACGGTTGAATTAAACTCACTTAACCTCCGATTATAATTTTACAATTTATTAAAAAGCATTCACTACAAAGTCAAACTTTAAAATCAACATTACATACTTAATTATTAGTTTCGAGTACAAGGCGTCATGAATCAATTACTAGAGAGAATGGTGGCCTGATGTTAGTGATAATGAAGATATGATTAAACTGTCAAAATGCAAGGCCTTTTAAATAATGTTGTTTCATGTAGACTATCACGCAAGGGTAGAATTTACCCTGACTTTCGATCAAACTAGAAATCAGAGCTTTTACACAACAAATATTATTTATATTAACAGAATTTTTGCAAATTAGGTAAAAATAAAGCAAATTCATTGATTGATTGAACTCCAAATTATATTATTTTAATGAAACTCGTTTTTGGTCCTATTTGTTTATTTAAATGTAGTGACAATAGGGAAAAATCCAATTTTTTTAAATTTTACACTTTCCTTATCATTTTATTTTTTATTATTTTTAGTAGGTTAAAAATTAAGTTGAAGTTTTCAATTTAAAATTACCGCGAAAACACTAGTCAGCGTTGGCCACGCCCCTTAACGTCACTATTCATGTAGCCATTGACGTTTACTATGAAACTAAAAATGTGAAACATAGAAGCGAAACCGAAATATGACGTCACGGGGGCCACGACAAATAGTGTTGCGTTTTCGTGAAAGGGTATTTTTCAACAATTATGTTTCAAAAATTATGAATGAAAACATTGTTTTACAACATCCATATTGATTTGAATATTTATATTAATATTTCTACATCCAATTTTTAATTATTTTCCTCGGTTTTTTGTAATACGTGATATTTTCCTATTGTTTTGCCTTGTTAGGGCATTGACAGTCTGACTGAAATCGAGTTTGATATAATAAAAATTTATTAATTCATTGTTGAAAAATGATGATATAGCTATTTTTTATGAATTTGTAAATTATTTTTACAGTTTTACAAATTGACTTTTTTTCCAAAACCGTGGGGAAGAACGATCTCTTTGTGTTTTATTTAAAAATACATTTGTATTCTACTTATTTCCCATTTATTTTTTAAACTTTTTAGCAGAACTTAATATCCGCTAATATGTAGCTTCACATTGATTATTGTTTTAATAACCACTTTGATAGACCAAGAGTCTCAATCGTTGAGAGGAACAATATAATAGAGCCCATGGGTTAGTGCAAATTCACTTTGTATCTGTGAGTGATAAAAAAATATTTTTAATCATTTGTCAGACACTAAAAAATATTTAATAATTGTAACCGAATAATTAATTTTTCCACTAAAGTTACTCACTAGTAAAAACATTATTCTTAAATTAGTTAACCAAGGCTTTTGATTCATGCTCGTTTAAATAAGTAAAAGTCTTTAATTAAAATTAAATATTTATTTCTTTCTTCAATATTTTATTTAGAAGGCCTGGAACAGCCAGCCCTGTATTGAGTCAGACTCGTCACTTCCTGTTTTGTTTGAAGTTTTAATTACTTCGCCAGCCCTGGCTACAAAACGGTCAGGCCGGAAGTGAGTGGGGGTGTAATCGGAAATAAAAATTCTTCGGAAAACAAATGGTAGGTGTTGTTGACAAGCGCCAGCGAGAACTAAACTGTCTTATGAGTTATGACTACATTTCAGAAAGAATTTTTGGGCGAGTATTTTATACGAAATTATTAGCAAACTTTACAAAACGTTCAAAATCAGCACACGGACAAAAAAATACAGCATATTTACTAAAATAAATAATTGTCGTAAAAGTAAACCAAACATTGTATTCATGAAAAAAACATTGCACTACTAATGAGTAATCTATTTATCCCTAGTTGAGAGTTTTGGTGAAAAATTGTGTGCACAATTTTCACAATTTATTTGTAATAACAATATCTAAATACAACGGTATAAGAGATTAAATTCTACTGGTTTAAAGCTTTCAAAGTCGAGCGCCTCAATTTGCGCCTTAAAAACAGGAAATGACCCTAAAATCAAGTGTCTAAACAACAGCTGCAAAAGTGTAATGCAGTTCTGTGAAGACTTTTCATTCAAAAGACGTTAAAGTTTTCCGGGCGCGGGAAAACACTTCATATTGAAAACTGAAAAGCTTTCCAAGGAACCGGAACTGGAAGCGGCTCGCGTAATAACTGTCACATAATCTCGCATTTTCCCACATAAAGTGGATTCAAATGGGATTTCCCTCAGAAAAACGTCTTTCTTAAAGCGAGGGGTGGAGCCTGGGAAACGGCGGGCGTATCACATATTTTAAAAAACGTTTTTTTCGAGGAACAATGCATTAAGACGAAACGGAGTAATCATCCCGTGAAAAGATCTCAGTTTATCTCTTAGCAATAGTGATTTGCTTGACATTTTAGGAACATTTTACATAACAATTTACAAAATTTATATAAAAGTTGAGAAAAGTCAATAGCGACAAAAAAGGCGTGTATTATTTGAATGTAAATAAAAGTTGCACAATTTTAGAAATGGTTGTTTTTAAGTTTTTTTAAATACTTAAATTTACAGTCTCAAAAACAACTTATTAATATCATTATAATGTAAAATGTAATGTGTATAATATTTATAATTGGAGGTAACGGCGATAATAAAAATGGTGATTTAGCGACTACGCACTGACAGCGGACGAGGAAACAATGTTCGTAATGTATCATTGTATTAAAAGTGACAAATTACCGTGGCGTAGGTCATTCGTTCACTCGGCTACACCACTGTATTAAGACCTACGATTCGTCATTGTTTGAATTTGGAATATGTGAATATTTAACCCGCCACGGTTTTTTATGGGACGAAATTCGCTTACATTTGTAAATTTTGGACAGATTTTTTTACACTACGCTGTTAACGGATTAAAGTGTTTATTTTGACATCACCATTCTTCTTTTTTATAATTCGCCAAAAAATTAAACTACAGTATTTTGCAGAATACCGTTATGAAAATAATGGAGTCGTGACGCTAAGTATAAGTACTGTGCCGCAGCCCCAAAATTTTCTCTCTCTAGGTGAAGTTCAATAGTTCACTTTTTCCGACCCTTATCATCGTTGGCAATGGGTCCATCTAGATATTCATAACATTCTATTAATATTCCCGCGATTCTATGGTAATTTTGTTTCTTTTGTAACGCTTTTAAAGCCTTTTGATTCCGTGTTATAAGACCTTAACACAGACGGTGACACATTTTATTAAAATCACTTCTATGTCTCACAGTAAATTTTTATTTGTTAGATGATTTTTTAAATATTAAGAGTACGTAACTGCAAAACAATAGAAATAGAAAGTTACCTTTGATTTCATAGATAAAAATTCCTCGAGGCAATAGTTTGAAATTGAGTTGATAAAATACAGCTAGTAATACTGAAAAGGCAACTCTCAAATTTGGAGCAGAATCAATAGTTGTCTTTCACTATAAATAAATTTTGCAATACTACTTGTATATTTTTTTATAATTAAATTTAAAAAGGTGTAATTTAAAAAAATTGTTTTCATTTTATTAAGATTTCACATTCATTATACATGTCTTTACCAGGCAATATATGTATATAAATATAAATACACAGACTTATTTTTTTAAATCTATGGAACCACATTGGGATGGATGGTATAGTGGTCTCTGGAAGGATCTAGTGATATCCACATGCTCCACATAGGAGCAAACGTGGTGAAAGAAGAAGAATAATTAAACCATATTGCTAAATTTTTTAAACTATTAAATGAATTATTACTTTGATATTTAGAAAGTTATCGCTGTAAAGAAGAAGTCTGAAAACGAAATGTTTTTAAACGTTCGTTTTCCAAAATGAATTAATTATAACTAACACGCTATCGTTAGATTCAAAATCACAATAAATCCTTTAGGTTGGCATTTTGCAAGTCATAAAGCAACAGAAAGAACAAGACAAACATCCGACTCGGACCACAAACGTAAATTTGTTGGGCCCCATTTAAATCCCATAGTTTAACTGAATGTATGTACATAGAAATATAATATTTTTTATTTTATTTTATTTAACCACCTCACAAGCCAGGAGGCCCAATTACAGAGGGGAATAACGTCACAAACATCCAGGCTTCCGAAAAATCTAATTTAATAATATTTTTGTTCATAAATATGTATTACAATGTTTTGTTTAGACTGAGCACCTGATGACAGAATAAAGCACTTTATCGGGACTCAGATTATGTTATGTATTTGTATTATTCATAGCGCTGTTGTTTTAATTAAAATAGTAATAAACAAACAAATAAGAAATAATCCCAGTTATTTCAAGAATATTTTTATTATTTTTTATACCGCAACTTTGGTTTCTAAAATATGTTTTTTAACCGTCAAATTTAAAAAATGCGGCAAATTGTATGGATTTTCCAATTAACAAGAGGAAGAATTGCTTGCCTTAAGATCCAACTTTGAAAATAGCTACCATTTTTTTTTTATAAGAGTTGTATTAGGGCGAACCGATTAAAATAATCAAAATTAATTAAATTTTATGCGGGCGAATATTCTGCGTCAAATAAATTAGATTGGATTTTATTTTACTAGGCCAGCGGTGATTTCGGTTAGACGTTTTATTATAACACGTTAACTTTGATTGAAGTTCTGGATACATCTGGACCTCTCTGAGGGATTCGGCCTAAACAACTTAAACTGGGCCTAGTGTTGCCCTCCCCTCCAGCTCCCCCACCCCCTGCCCATCCCCCTGCTCAGGACAGTTCCCAGTGTAACAGTGCCACGAAGCGTATTTCTGATTTATAGCGACCGGTACATTCATTTAATAATGACCTCATGAATATTTCACCAGCAAAAAATAAAAGGAAAAATCTCCCTGCCCAAAGGAGGCGTGTGTCATGTCTTCCCAGTGTTTATTTTTAATTTAATTCTCTGCGTTTTAAAAACTTTTTAGAGATAGCTCCGCAATTTTTCAGATTTATGAAAATAAAGCCAAGATCGTATATCCCGCTCTCGAAAAGGTTTATTAAGTCGTCGGTTACTGAAAAGATTATTTCTCGCTTCGTTTTGAATTTTTCTCAAAATCTTCAATTTGAGTATTTTTCTCAACGTTAAATCTGAAAAACTGCGACTTTCCTAATGAAGTACCTGCGTTGATGTAACATAAATGATATTATTCTCAAAATTAAAAATACAAAAAAATAATTTTTCTTATAAAATATCGTTATTTCAAATAAATAAACTTGGCACCGTTTCCACCATGTGTCAGGAACTTGATGAAAGAATCGTGACTTTTAGTTTGGCAAATCATCAATAACTCAGTTATTAGGGGGTCGATTACATCAACGTTTCATCATTCATGTGGTGACGTACTTCGAAATTTTTATATAACGTTTTGGTGGTAGACATAATACCTGAACGGTCAACACTCGCGTGGCTTTTATAATATCCTTATCGTACTTACTTACATCATTGTGGTAGCTAATATTCCAAATACATACATAAAGGAAAACGTTATCTGGACCTTATTATAAAAATTGAACGTTTTAATGAAAACGAAATGGCGAATGCACAGTTTACACCCACACGCTATAAGCGGGTATCCTGCAAGGCTTCGGTCTCTACCTTTATCATGTATCATGTAACGTTCTTTTTTTCGTTAATTTGTTTTCTTTTTAATTTATTCCTGGTCGTTGTTTCGTAACATTTTGTATTTGTTAAATTGCTTAATTTAATTGCTTGTTATAATATTTCACTTACATATATTTCTATTTATTATATTTTTACTTTTACGACATTAATTAACTAGCAAATTAGAGGAAAAGTGAAAAACCAATCCAGAAATTTCAGCTAACGACGTGAAGGATAATAAATTTAATTTAAGGACCAGCGAAAAAATTGTTCGTCTCCAAATGAGTCCTTCCTTTGTACGAATGATACTTAATGAAGACGATACGGAGCTTAATTACACCGCTTTCATCCCTTTAAGATAATATCAGATAAAACAATTATTTGAAATCGTATTAACAAAGAAGAATGGACGATAAAATTTGAATAGAATAAAATGGGTAATTACATAGTTTCTTATTTGTAAGCAGATTTGGTTTCCAATCTGCGATAGCGTAATAAAATTGTCAGATTAAAATCTTAATGTTACATTTATAGCTTCATTAAATGGGTTCGATCCCAAATTGAATAAAGATATTTTTTTATTCGGGGAAATTGAAAGTTTTCACGTTTCATTTTGTCACATCTGGGATTTGGGATGCACTTACCATTCGTGCTTATATTTCCCAGGGGCCTTTTATTTCTTATTCACATACTTTTCAATACAGCTCTTTACAGGAGGGAATGTTCATTTTATATTCTCCCGATTTCAATCCAACAATGAAACTTCATAAAGAACTAAGCAAACCAAACTTACACAATATCTTTTCTAACAAAATCTAGATTTTAGGACGATAAGGATTTTTATTGATGGTATTCTTATATATAATAACGGTACAAACTATACATGGAGAATTTCAACTTACAGTGGGAAAGAATGAATGTGAATAACTACTTAACACTTCATACCTCACAAACATATTGACATAATTATCATAATTATCTCAATACGTCTTAAGATGTAAAGCACACATGTGTGTATTGTATGCCCAAGAGGCGAGCCGTTTGAAATGCCATTTGTTTAACTAAAACCTTGTTACAGTATCTAGATATTTTCAATGGGGGTTTTCAGCATAATAAAAATGAGTTGATTTATTAAGGAACGTTTCCATGAAAAATCACCTCAAGGGCGCTATATAAATATTATTTCTTAGAACTTAGTACATGTAGACAAAGCAAAAAAATAATTTTTTTAAAAAAAACGTAACATAAACGTAAAAAGATAAACATTTATGCTGATAAACAATATTTTTAGTACGCGCAAATAAATTCTATAAACTAAAACTGGTTATATTGACCGGAAAACAATAAAACTTATAAATACTATGTAAAACTTTGAAGTTGGTACACAAATACTGAATCAATGTTAATTACGTGAAGTCTACAAACTTTTACGAGAACATTTCCAATTTTGAGCGAACATTCGGAAAGGTGCAGAAATGTTCAATCAGCACTCGTACAAAGTTGTAGTTTTGAGTTAGCATAGTTCATACGTATATCAACACTAAGTCTCGTTAAATTAGGGGAACCTTATAAGTTACGTGAACTTTAAGTAAGTGGAGTTATTTGTAAAACTGTTAAGTCAAATATTATGATCCCTAAAGCTCCAATAAGCTAAAGCCTTTTAACTGTCAAACAGCTCGGGTTCTTGAAAATAATATATTTGATTAATTAGTTCACCCCGGTTACTGATCACTACCACGAATTATTTGTAATTAATTATTATGACTTTTCCTGCACTATAAAATTAGGCTTTAGACAAATAAACGTCATAAAGGTGCATAAGAAAATAAAAATGTCATCTCCTTGTTCATTAGGCTCCTCTGATTGCATAAGAATAGACTGCACTTATCGCCTTTATTCTTCCCGGTCCTAAGCCACATATAATATTGATTGAAGCTTTTAGAGAGGACCCGTTAACTTCTTTATTTGGTATACAAATATCAGAAAATGTAATAAATAAAACATTAATAAGTTAACATTTAAAAAAAACTTTAGAGTCGATTACGCACAACAAACTTATTTGAAGGCGTACGTTTTAGTGAATATTTTTTACGTTTTATTAATGATTTACGAATGTAAATTATTTCATGAAATGAAACAAATACACAAAACTACAAAGTGAGTGCTACAAACATTGAGTTAATATTAAATTATTTTCTCACAGTAATATTAAGGGCGCTACATTTTATTGCTTTTACTCAGTTTAACCTTTTGCCAAGTAATTTTGACTCTGTTAATATTTAAAAAATACAAAAAAAGTATTGAAAAAAAACTTCCGAGTTGACTCAACTAAAAAAACTCGTTAAGGTATATTCTAGGACAAACAACAGTCAATTTTTTTTACTTTTTTTAAAATATTTTTTCTGCCCTCATTATTTTTGTTGATGTTATGTTTAATGTTTAAGTTCAAATGAAATGTCCCAGAATGAGTCGTATAACTCATGCAAACACAAAATTATGTCATGAACTTATAAAAAAATTACAGTCTTATAGTTATTTACCTTCAACACTTATGTATTAACTTGGAGGTGCCAACAATTGGTATATTCATAGTTGGAGAAGTAAATCCAATGAACTCCTTGCCAATAGATGTTAACAACGACTGTAATGTTGGACACGAGATTATATAGAGAACAATGCATGAAACATGGAATACTGACTAGTTGGCTTATTGCTGTATGCAAAGTTATTTTGCGTACCCATAATGCAGAGAATATTAATCGATTTTAATTTAATAAAGTATCAATAACAACACATACTAAATTATTATAAATCATGTATATAATATGATGTATGTTCAATAATATTTGGGTTCGATTCCTGGTGCGAGTTAAAGTTTTTTTAAATTAAATTATTTTTCTCAAGCCTGGGCGTTTGTTATGTAGTTCCCCTCATAAATTCGGCTTTAAAACCTCTATATGAAGTTAAAAAAAGATAAATTTGCTAAAAATTTACTATTACTTAGAATAAAATTTAGTTTAAAAAAATTGACCATTTACATTTTAATATGTACTTCTTTCCTTTGCTTTATCTTCACGTAATGGTGTATAACTTGACTCGATGATTTTGATATAAAAATAAAAATTTCATATTGACATGATCGGGACCCGATACCAAAACCTCATGCACCGAAAAATGCAGAAATTAGCACACTATCGACAAAATTGAGAAAGACCTTTAACGATGATTCTATGATGCGAGTGTGCCTGGGAGCAGAAGTCGAGGAAAGCCGAGAAAGAAATTGCATGATCAAGTACAATTGCATTAAAATTGTCATTTGTAAAGTCAGAATAATTGGCGTGCGCGGATGATGTATGAATTTGGAGGAAGCAAGCGAAGCATGCCGGAACAGACTGGTGTGGCGTTCTCTCCTGTCTGTCTACATTTTTGGGGAATTGGCGCAATGGTTAATTAAGCCTTTTTAAAAATAAAAATAAATTATATATAAAAAAATAATAAACCGGTTTTATTGTAATCTCCCAAGGTAGGTACCAAGAACCTACTCTATATATTTCAATACACCCACTTTATAGGAGTGCGAAACGTGAAATTACAATCGATAAAATAACACTTAATAAAACATTGAAATGAAACTCCCCTATAAAAAGGTAAATAAATTTCACCTAGTAAAATAACCATAAAAGTTACAGTTTTCAACCTATATTTTTATTCCAACCATAAAGCTCCCTTTTGTTGTTTTTAAATACCAACGAAAAACACATTGGGACATTCAACACAGTTAGTAAAATTTTCAATACATTTATGTGGTAAGATTAACGTGTATTCTTTTTGTATTTCATACTTTCATATTGATTCTTAAACTACACAAAAATATTTTTAATTAATTCCCTTATTTGCACCTAAAGTGCGCACAGGACACTGCATAAGGTAGTCGCTGCACCACTGCGCTGTATTTCGATAATTTCATTACATGACTACATGGGGCATACAAGGTGTTCTACAATTGTATGCTGATGATACTATAGTATTCTATCATTGTCGTACGATAAAGGAACTTGAAAATAAAATGCAAAGAGATATCTCTCATCTAGCAAACTGGTTAAGAATAAACAAATTAAGCTTAAACGTGAAAAAAACTTCATGTATTCTTTTTGGGAACAAAAAAACATATCCCTCAATATTTCTCTAAAGAATACTAAGATTGAAATGACCAACGTAACTAAATATCTAGGGGTGTTCAATGTGTTCATAGACTCAAAACTCTCATGGAGTTATCAATTTGATCATGTCAAATCAAAGATAGCCCCTGTAACTGGAGTTTTGTACAGACTCAGGGGTTTACTACCAAAAAATATTTTGCTTTCTATTTACTACGCTATGATTCATTTTCACCTTGTATATTTGTCATGTATATGGGGTTTTGCTACCAAGAAACAGGTTTCCGAAATTCAAGTTCTTCACAACAGCGCTCTGAGAAATATTTTAGGGATACCCTGGGATACACATGTAAAAGAAATATATCGCCAAACAGAAATACTCCCATTCAAAGTAATACCATTACATGAAATCACAAATACCATACTTACCATATTAAATCATTCAGCACATACAAGTTTGAAACACAATTTTAACTCTGAGCTTCATAGTCACAATACACGTAATTCAAAAAACCTCCACATTCCAAAATTTCGATCCACAAAATTCGGTAAAAAATCCCTAATGAACATTTCTCGATCCCAATATAATAATCTACCCCATGAAATAAAAATAAATAAAGCAATACATAGTAGAGCCCTTAAAGATCTGTATTTGAATATGTTTTTCATGATAGATATGATGTTTAGGATTAAGATTGAATATGTTAATTTTGAATCGTCTTTCTTATTCGTCTTTTGATTGTGCAATATGTAATTAAAAAATGTGAATAATACCGGTCCCAAAATGAGTTTTTATAACTCCTGGGAATATAATACATGTATGTTTTATAAGATTTTTTAAAGAAATAAAAAAAAAATTTAAAAAATGTGGGTATAATAAAAAGATTCTTACTTGCGCTCCTGTGCCAGTCAAAGAAATTATATATTAAATATTTATTTATTAAACGGTACAAGTACCCTTTACAAAGATCTAAAAAAAAACATACACGTGCCTAATCACAAACAACAAGTAACTTCTTAACAAAATATACTTATGGCAACCAAACTTAAAATTTATTATTATTTTACAGAAAAGATTTTATGAAACTGAAAATACAATTGGAATATGTAATTTATAGTTTAAGAATCATGATGAATAATAAAATGATGAAATACAAGAAATTAACAGACTTATTCATATTATTATAGAATCACAAAGTGACACTGATTCAAAATTAATAAAAAGTGAAGAAATTGATTGTTCAAAAATAACAATTTTAAAAAACCAAATTTTAAATACATATTTCATGTTGACGCCCACGGCGCTAACCATTTTAATATATTTAAATACTTTAAAATTTAAATACTCGTTATGCATGATACCCGTTGTACATAACTAGACGTAAAAGCGGGACACCAGTAAATCTACATCATATTTGGAATCAATTTTGAGGAATACATATTTTTTATTTGACCCATAGTTTTCGAGAAAATTGAGTAAGAAGTAGATTTTTTTTTGGATAAATTTTTACAAATTGTTATCAAATATTTTATTTTACTCGGGATACAAACATGAGTACAGGTAATACATAATATAATACTAAAACTAATTATTAACAATAACATGCCTGCTTTCCAATTATATGCATCCGCTAAGCAGGTAATATTAAACAGTAAAAAGAAAAAACTAACATATCCGGCCAAGGCCGCATACCATTTTTTAAGTGAAATTAATAGTCTCCATAAATAAAACAAAATAAAAAACAGCACTTTAATAAGATTTTGGGCAATTTTTTTTCATCTGAGGTACTAATGAAAGCTATTATGTTTTTCAACCTCAGATTAAAAAGTCATATTACACATTTGACTACAAATATGATGTAGATTCACCAGTTTTCGGGTTGTACTACGAGTTTTGTTACTCCATGTATATGACTTGCCTTATACATATTTGTGGGATTTTATTATGCGGCTATGAAAACAACGGGAGCAAGTAAACGCATTCAAGAAAGTGGCGGTTCCAAGTTTCCGGGATACGTTTTACAAGCGATTGTTCAGTAGTTGAATGCTGTAGGTCTTTTGTCACTTTTTGTTTCCGTCCATGAAACAAAACGGAAGATATTCACAATGAAACTTCGCTAAATGGCGGCATATTTTACAAACAGTCGACAGCCTGACTAGAAACGCCTATAAACGTTACGGAGCATATACATGATGAATTTCTATAGGAAAACTTTAGCAGTAAATTCATAGCTGGAAGAATGCAGTTTTCAGTACAATGATCTTGAATGCATTTTTTGTTTGAAGTGAGCGAATTTGGGTGAAAATCTAACGATATGAATACAAATGATTATTGAAATTTAATCCTTTAAGTTTAATTCGTTAATCATGCTTATTAACTAAAAGATAAACATGATTATTTTATCATCATAACAAAATATTTAGGAATCGTTACTAGGGCTTAGTAAACCTATGTACCTGCATAAGAATTTTACTTCACAATTTTCTAGCATAAGAGCTTTGCTATGGAATACCAACAGTATACAGATTTATTATATTTTTAATAAAGAGTAAAAGGTTCTATAATCCACATTCATTACCTATTCAAGGAAACGCAATGTTTATGTACCTACAAGAAACATTACTAAAATTTGTATATCAATTACAAAAAATACTTTACCCCCACGGGAATCTACAAGAACAAGATTACAATCAAATTGTATTAAAACAGTACATACATAAGATAATACTCGTAAATAATTTTTCAAACTTACCCCTGCAATATAGATCAGTCAATTTTTTTAACATTCTCTCTTGTATATAATTAGAACACAATACACTGTACATTGAATTTACATCAATATTTTTATCAGAGCACAAAAACATAAAAAACATAAGAAACATTTTTCAAAATTCGCAAAAAATTTTGCAGTCACATATTTATTTGTAAATAAAAGTGTTATCTTTTGGTAAAAACGAGTTTATTTTATTTACATTTCCTTTACTGAATAAACTAGAAAAGTATAATTTATACGTCTGCTTCTGCTTAAATGAGTTGACTCCTGGCATATTAAAATCCCTAAGGGCGCGCTCCATAAAACGACAAGGGGTTAGTAATAATAAGCTTCTATCGCCCTTATTTTGTTCGTCTCATGTCTAAGAATTTAGTAAATTTCGTATGCAGTTTTTTTAAAATAAAATATAGCTTTTAAATTGTGTTTTTCTCAACAAAGGGACGCGAAACGCCGCACTTAAAAATATTAAACTGGTGTTGAAATTTGAATGAAATTAGGTTCCAAATTTTAAAAACTGACATTGAATGGGTGTTAATATACAATTTGTGATTTTTATTAGATAAAATATATATAAGTGAGTGTAGGAAGTAAGTAAGTTCCTACAATAAAAGCAATTTTATTTGTGGTTTCATATTGAGACGGAATTCTTATAAAATATTTGAAAAGAAAGTAGGAATTTTTTCAGCATTCCTGAAGAGCGGAAGTTTCCTTTACCTATATAAACTCGTGTGGAAGTATTTTCGTGTAATGAATAAGGACCGTGTCTTGTGGTATCTAAGTTTCCTTTCCTTGTGCCGTTCGTCTGGCCCATTTGTTAGCAGCAACAAGTTATTTAGGGCTGTATTTTTCATCCCCCCGCCCCCTCCATTGTTCGTGAGGGTGTTTTATTCGCTTCCGAAGATCGTGGCAGTCACTGGAAGCGACATTCCTTAACTGTGCGCCACATTTTCACAAACTCCCGTGAATTGAGCTTTAATGTACCAAAAGCTCTTATGCTGCTCTAGAAATGAGTGTCTTTCCTACTTATCTTATGAATACACATGTTTACTTTTTAAGCTTCAGATACAAGGTTTATTTATCTGTGTCAAATATTTGAAGAGTTTGTTAAAAATGTACATATTTTATAGCAATTGAAATATGTGTATATGGTATTTTATAAATTATATGAAATTAATATTTGTTTAAATATTTATTTATGATATTTCTTGATAAGTAAAAATAAATAAGAATTTACACACATTCTACATGTCCATAAACTCATATATAGAATTTCACTTCTTACTTGCTATAAAAATTTTATACTAATACTTATATTTTTATATTTAAATTATACTTATGGAATGGTAAACTAGCAGGATTTCTCTTACTTATTTGTATAATTATACACATATTATTACCTTATGTTATTACCTTATATATACTGTTTTTATACTCTCAAATAAAACTCAAGTACCTATAAAGCATTCAGTAATTACGGCTAGCTCCAAATAAATAAATCCGCTTAAGAATACAATGATGGGAAAGAAGCTTTGGAGGTAAATGATTATTTAGGGCAAATTCCGTCCAAAGTTACCCTGGCCATACGGCAAATCAACTCAACCCGCAGTACAATAAGGTTCTTGTATGAGGGAAAGGAAATCGACAAACGTGAATGATGATCCCAAGTTATCGCAACTAATCCAAACTCAAGCACAAAGGTCCAAATAATCTTCCTTTATTGTTCATTTAAAGAATAGCCCTTTTGAAGGGCACAATAGGCCAAATTGTCTGGCCGATTCTGAAGAATCCTTCTTCACCGGTACTAGAGTTAGGTTTAATTAGCAACCTCTCCCTTTAATTGGGCCATCCGTTTATTATCTTCCCTTGAAGGGTAGCCTTATAATACAAGGGAACTTGCCCACTAGGCTATGGTTTAATTCCAGTAATTACCAGTAATTAATGCCAAGGAGAAGGAATGGCCCCGCTGGAAATCAAAGCGTCAATAGCCTACCGATTGTGGTTTCAGGGCCGAGCAGATCCTCAAATAATACTTCCATTGCGTTTTACTTATCTAATGACGAAATACCCACATGATAAAATTTATTTTAAATATAATTGTAATTATGAACAACATTTTGAATGAATACAAATACTTGTAGACAAATTACTGGATTATACCCATGCTGGGCTGATATCAGATATTATTGATATCTCAACAGAGACAGAGAAACTCTGGAAACGAATGTGGGTTATCTAGGCGTTTACAGGGCTTATGACCTGTCATTGGCTGGGTTAAGTGGCCACTTGATGTATTACAACATTCCCCATTCCGCCCGTCATCTGACAACCATGTATGACAAATTTTTGAAACTTGTATATATCTAAGTTTTGTACAGAATAATCCACCTGCGAGTTGTGTTTTCGACAGATTTTGAATATTTTTAATATTATTTTACCTATAGTGACATCTATAGAGAATATAGTTAAAGCATTTTTTTGGGCGATCTACTTTATTGGTGTAGGTAAGGTTCGAATCCGAACTTGATTACTTACTAGCAGACGTCTAATTTGTATTCATTCAAAATGTGTTGTTCATAAAATATTTACTGGCTAAAATAAAAAGCAAAATAAAATTGGAGAGACATCTTCAGACGTCTGCTAGTAAGTAATCAAGTTCGGATTCGAACCTTACCTACACCAATAAAGTAGATCGCCCAAAAAAATGCTGCTTTAACTATATTCTCAATAGATGTCACTATAGGGAAAAGAATATTAAAAATATTCAAAATCTGTCGAAAACACAACTCGCAGGTGGATTATTCTGTACAAAACTTAGATATATACAAGTTTCAAAAATTTGTCATACATGGTTGTCAGATGACGGGCGGAATGGGGAATGTTGTAATACATCAAGTGGCACTTAACCCAGCCAATGACAGGTCATAAGCCCTGTAAACGCGCTAGATAACCCACATTCGTTTCCAGAGTTTCTCTGTCTCTGTTGAGATATCAATAATAATTGTAATTATTTATGGTTGTTGCGTATAAGATGTTTGACCATTATTTTGTATTTATGTTACGAAACTAATAACGAAAAATATTTTAAAATGCTATTCATTTGAAGACCGTTATACGAATATCGTTATTTTCCAAGATACGATCTCAGTTATTTACGACATTAACTTAACCTGTATGAGCACTTTAAAATATCTCCATATGCGTATTCTAAAAATAAATAAATATTAAAATATCTACATAAAGCGTCAGTAAAATTTATAGTATAAAACTGAATAAATCTCATTATGGACCTTGGATTAAAAGATATTGCTTTCAATATCTGAGTAGGTGAATTTGATTTCCGTTTGATGTTATATTTTACGATTGAAAGAATTCTTCGAACAGACACACAGAGACACAAAGACAAAATATGAGAAAAGTCATTTTATATTCAATCAGAAACCTTTTAAGAGAATTTATTTCCTTCATATCATATGTGTGATATTTACGGACAAAGAGTATGCTTAAAATATTATGAATTAGGAAATTTAATTTACTAATGTAATAAATTAAATAAACCGCATTTAAATTAATGCGAAATTTAAGATATATATATGATGATAGATATACATTTAATATGATTAGAAAGTGCGTTAGATCTTTTGAACTTTTTTTTTGTAATAAATACCTACACAATATTAAAATTTTCCTCTTCGTCGTCATCACCATCATACTATATCTGCTCCCTATGTGGAGCATATGGATTCCACAAACTGACTCCAGGCGATCGGCCGCCAGCTCCCGTGCACCCTCCCAAGTCAAGTCCACGTCCCGCAGCTCTGACGCAAACTGCCGACGAATTGTCAACAGTGCCACCATACACCAAGAACCTGATGCCTTGTTAAATAGGCAAGCATGGTTAAGGCTCTCGGGAAGTATACGTAGTATATGGCCTAGCCAGTCGAAACGCCTTCACCGGATGACAGTAGATACTAAGGGTTGCTGTGTCCGTTGCTTCTCTTCTGTGCTCCTCACAAAGTCAAACCACAATACGTTTTCCTCTTCACAATACGTTAACGTATACACAATATTTATACCTTACACACGACGTGTTCGAAAGCGAGTACATACGTATTTTCGCTATTATTGAATATTCTACAAATGCATATTAAAATCATGATCTGTGAATAAATTGTTGATGCTTCGGTAAGTTTTCACGGAAAAGCATTATATCTTATACGTTTCTAGAAGTAGATTTGTATGAATGGATTGTTAGAGAAGAGTCATCGGATAATGCGGCGTACAATAGACTGCATAAAGCTTCAACTTGACAGTTCAAATATTCATGAAAGTTTAGTGGAAACTCGTCAAAATCGTCAAGTAAAACTTAAATTTCATTTAGTAAAAGTACAGGTAATTTTATTCCTTTTTAAGGTGGTGGGTAGATTTTGCAAGGGGATGGTTGGTTTTTGAGTACCAGGAAAGGCAGGGTTGAGTTTTCTGTAGTATTGGTCGGTAAAGCATGTTGACTGACCGCTTCGCATCACAAAAGACACAATTACTCGTTGCGGAGTATTGTTTGGACAAGGTATGGCCCGCTGTAGCTCTAGCGGGCTCATGACACAGGTCTGGGTATCTATAGCTACTTGGTAAATAATGTATTCTGAAACTATATCTCGCTGAAATCCCAACTCTGTGGGAGCTTCACCTCCCCTGCAAGTTAATATCAAACCTGCTTTTTGTGGCACTCTCCCAACAGACACATTGTGCTAGATGTAAATTTAGAATGTATCCGATATAAGCTTAAAATCAGGGTTTTACAATATATTAAAGTTTATTTACACAGAGCGACTATCTTTATAATATTTAACTGACAATACTCGACGGAAATATTTCAATTATTTTATATCACTACTCGAAAGTAAAAAAATGCTTATTATAGCTCTAATAATTGGTTATTCCAGTTATAACGCTTTTGCTCAGTGAAGAAATTTTCAGGCTGGTAGTGTATTGTATAGAACAAAGTCAAAATTTACAATTTAAAATTTGCCAAAAGAGCACACGATTTCGACGAAGTTGGTTTCGGAGGGATTTTTATTTAATCAAAACAAAAAATAAGTACCTACTGGGGGGATAGGGGGAAACTGCTTTTATAAACTGAAAATTTAAAGAACTTTATAAATTACTCACTTAATGTATTTATATAGTCAAAACTAATTATAGTTTATTTGAATCAAATGTTACTTCCGCTGCAAAGCATTTGATTTGGGACCAAGAGACAGTATTCAGTTCACATGAAGTAGGCTCTACTTCCGTAAACAAATATGGCGGCCGGAAGTGGTCTACAGCAGGTCACTGACTTTGAACTTCCGGTCGGTGCTAAACGGATATTTGAAAAAGTGCACGTATTCAAATATGGAAAGCAGTTTTTTGCATTTCCGTTAAACGATTGATGAATGTATTGGAAATACTACATAAAACCTTTAACTAGTGTTTTTGTCCGCCTCGTAGTACAGTGGTAGCGCATTTGGCTATCGTTAATGAGGTCGCGGGTTCAATTCCCGTAGGGGGTCAACATGAAATATTTATTCACATGTGATTTTCATATTAAAATTTCATGTGTGATACCGAGGACTAGTACTGAAGCGTATGACTGATCAACCTACCTTCATGTAATAAAATGATCAAGTTACACTGCACTTGGTGTACCAATGCAGTGCCCTATGCACCATTGGGTGCGGATAAGGGGAAAGTAGTATTAGTAGTTTTTTTAATAAAAATAATGTTAAAAATTAATGTATCAAAAAAGTTTTAAAAATTAGGAACTAGAATGTTATATTTGCTACTCAATGTTTAATAAAAATTGTGTGGCCAATTGCTTTACTGAAAGGCAGGTTATAGAATCCGTATGCTCTACGAAGAAAACGGGTATGAAAGTAGATTAAAACAAAAGTTGTTTAATTTCATAATGACAATAAAAGTATTTATTTATTTATACACGCCCAGGGAGCTTTTACCAAACAAATATTAATATCAATACCAAAAAACATATTATGCATAAACCGTGAGCAACAAGTAAAAGGATAATATACATAGGGTTAAACATAAGCATAAAAGATAAGATATGAGCATTAGAATAATATAAGTATAAGCGCAAGGTGAAACAATAATCAACGAACAAAGTAAAGATAATTAAAGTCTACTAGAAATATAAGAAAAAAAGCTACAAACAGTAATAGAAGTTATAATTTTATATCAATTCCAAGCCCCATACACCTTTAAGAAAAAGAAGAAAGATAATAGTATGAGATATATCAATTTTATTTTTTTTAAATTATGCATTGAAATAGTAGTATGGCGGACAAATTTAATTTACCCGTGCTTCCTATTTTTCCCTTCAGCTGGGTATGAAAATACACGCGTAAGGTGATACAACGAACAAGTCCATCTAATTGCCCTCCGTGACCACAATATTCCACTGTAGGTAGAGCCTTATTGTTTACTCCGACTATTCTAGAATCGTGCACCAGACTAAAATAACCCCCACAAATAAAAACTATAACGTCGGCCATTGTTCATCCTTAAAGCTGTGTTTCGTAGCTTTTTACTAGCAAAATACTGCTCTAGTAAAAACGTGGTTGCTTAGTCGTTAAAAAATATTTAAAAATACAGGTGAAATCAAATTTAATAATTAGATAATACAAACAGATGGGTGTAAACATAGATGGAACTAAACTGAACCATTTGCGCTATGCGGGACGACATCATAATTATTGGATCGACTATATCCGAGAGGTAGAGAGGATGCTTACGGACCTCGCTGCTCTCTCCGAGAGGATAGGTTTAAAGATAAACAAAATTAAAACCAAAGTTATGAAGTAATGTCAATACGCCTATAGTCATTAACGGCACAGTTATTGAAAAATGTAAAGGAGTATGTATATCTAGGCCACCTGATTAAGTTAGGAAGAGACAACCAAACAGCTGAAATAAACCGCCGAATTGGGCTGGGATGGGCATCAGCGTTTGGGAAGTATCCCACATTATGAAGAGTCCAATTCCTAACAACCTTAAAAGGCAGGAATTTAATATGTGCATACTTCCAGTGCTGACTTATGGGGCTGAGTCATTGACACTGACTATCCAATCGGCCAATAAATTCCGTGTAGCGCAAAGGGCAATGGAGCGAAGCATGCTCGGCATCAGTTTAAGAGACCATTGTCACTAACGAGGAGATAAGAAGACGGACTAGAGTCATAGACGTCATAAAAGCTATCTCTCCCAGCTGAAGTGGACATGGGCTGGACATGTGGCACGCCAGAAATGAGGACCGATGGACGAAGCGCCTGCTGAACTGGAGACCTAGAGCTGCAAGGAGACCTGTAGGAAGACCACCAAGAAGATGGACAGATGATATAAAAAGTACTGCAGGATCCAGATGGCAGCTCGAGGCCCAGGACAGAAAGCAGTGGACCAATATGGGGAAGGCCTATGTCCAGCAGTGGACGAACACTGGCTGATGAAGAAGAAGAAGAAGATAATACAAACAAGGTTATTAAATCTGTTGTTTTATGTTGTTTTTTTCTATAGTTTACCTTTTTTATAAGTTTGTGGAATGCATATCCTTCACATAGGGAGCGGATATGGTATGATGATGTTACCTAAGTTACCTACCAGATATATGTTATATATATGTAATAAAAAAATTCAAAATTCAAAATGCATACCTACATACATACATAGATGTAGACAAACTTGATGTACCTTGTTGTGAGTTATTCTTAACTTTTTTCCGTTTTGGCATAAAAAAAGACAATCAAGTACAAGTACTTGAATGTAAAAAGTGTGAATAATAGGGGTGCAGAGAAGACGTATGAATGTGGAGAAAGCAAAAGATGTGTGCTAGAACAGAGTGGTGTGGCATTCTATTATCTCTGTCTACTATTTTTTTAGGGTAATTGCGCTATGATTTCATTGGAAATACCTACAACATAAATATATAGATACTCAAAATATTATATTTTATGAAAAATCGATGCTACTTTCATGTTTTTCGAATATCCATTTTCGTTTCTTGTAGTAGAAATTTGATATTGTGAGTAGTTACCAATCTACGTAATGGTTTTCCCTACTAAAGCCAGTAACTGCAAGGCCCCAACTAACCTGATAATTCTAACTTTAATTAACTTGCTCTATTAAATATTCCTGACGCGGTGCAGCGAGCAATGATATTAATATACTTTGTAACTACTCCTTTTCTCCCTATCTACCCTTAATTCTAACCCGGTGATTTAATATTTAAGGCACGTTTGCTTTATTTTATTTATGAGCACTTGAAAGTGCATAAGGTAACAATAAAAAGAGGAATATTTTTTTTGGAAAGTACATAGTTTATGTTTATTTTAAATAAAGGATTTTAAAAAATGAAGTTTTATGTGTTTTAACTAACGTGTCAGAGCATCCTTATGATATATACCTATTTATTTATATGAATTAGGCCAGGAGACTTAATAACTAAGGGGACAACATTATAAATTACTGAACTAAGTCTGAGAAAATTAATTTAATTGGTTTGTAATTTCTCATCTGAAATCTTCTATTTTTTATTTTTTTACCCTTTAACAATTTTTTTGAATGATTATGTTGAACCAAACTGCTCAAGGCCAATCAACTAATTACATAATATACATATAACTGAATAACTTCGTAGTGTGGATACTAATTTAATTCCCTCCCTGAACAAGGTACATTTGATTCATCAGTTAAGCACATCTGATTCAAAAGTTTCCACTTATTTACAAAGTGTTTTAGTGGTTGGGGTAAATATTACCAGTTAATCTTTTCGATTAACAATTATGTCGGCTGTACATTCAATCAAAAAGTAATTAGTCCTTTCACAGTTTCAGGGGACAGAGTTCGGAGGTCGGGAATTTGAAGAAGTGGCCTATTTAGCATAACGACTTTGGAGGCGTCTCCGCTCAGTTTGTCGGCTAATTTTAGGGGAACTCTCCCCCAAACATCGGCTAATGAGAACATATTGTAAGGCTCTAATGTCTGAAATAGAATGAAGGTTTTTCGTTTTGCTTTAAAATGTGACGTAAGACTTTAAAAAGCGTGGCATCCTATTACCAAACAGGTTTATTCATCACTGTCATAATCAGATAGTCAATTATTATTAGTTGCAATAGCTTGTTAGAGGTACTGATGCATCGATTTAATAAACAATATTCCATGCGGCATTTCGGAATACTTAAATTTTCTGGATCAGTTGGGTTCAATTGTTCAACCCTCTTTATATTTTTTCTTTATACGAAATAAAATACACAAATTACTCTACTAAAACAAAGATACCTAAGTGACCAAATCACAGCCGTTCCGTGTTGAATACCTACATTCCTTTTTTTTAAAAACTACCATATTAAACAAGTTTTAATTACATAAAATTGTGTTCTTTTACGAATTTAAAAACATTTATTAAACATTTTTGATTCCCAACAGAAACAGAGAAGCTCTGGAAACGAAATTGGATTATCTAGGCGTTTACAGGGCTTATGACCTGTCATTGGCTGGGTTAAGTGGCCACTTGATGTATTACACCCCATTCCACCCATCATCTGATAACCATATATGGCAAATTTTTAACTTGTTAATATAATAAATTATCACACGTCGTTTCGCATTATTGAGAGACTTCACACTGGTGACATCTGTTAAGAAAATTGATAAGCATTTTTAAGCTATCAGCTTAACTGGTTGTAGGGGAGGTTTAAACTAATTTAATTACTTAGTAGAATACACCTGATTTATTTCGCTTATATATTTGACCAGTAAATTTTTAAGATCATTTTAAATGTGTACAAATACTTGTAGACCAATTACAGGATTATACCCATGCTGGGCTAATATCAAACATCATTGGTTCCCAACAGAGACAGAGAAGGTCTGGAAACGATTTGGATTATTCATGTACTTACCTTTGCACTTTGATTTCACATTGTAATAATATTTACCAGTATGCTTCACGCTACAAAGTCAGTATTCACCAGTATATTAGTGTAAGAAGATTAATAATTCTAATTACCGTTTTCCATTTACGATCCTCCATAACAAATTTTGATAAATGCTTCTCGTTTGTCTTATTATATGAAGCTTCCTGTCTCAAAAACCTTCCACATTTATGAAGCATAGATAAAATTGAAATGAAAATCGTGTAACAAATTATATCTGAGAGAGGTTCTCATCCACTTCCACACCTCAGGAGGGTATTTAGAGCCCCCTTAAAATATGTCTTTCAAAGTTTCTCAACATTATACCGCACCACTATTTCACACGGAAAAGACAGAGATTTATTTAACTGTTAATGAGACTTATCTTGTCCATGAAAAAGTTGAATAGTTGATAAATTAAATAGGCATTAGGACAATTTGCTCATGTTTGAATCAAATGGCAAAACAAAATTTGTGTTTTAATAGATAAATGAAATAAAAAAGGTTTTTTTACAAAGTGTAAGCATTGTGTAAGAAACAGGTACATGGGTTTTGTTGTGATGTGATTTTGAAATAAAAAAAATTCATATGTGACTCCTGGGACTGACGCTGAAGCGTAAGACTGATCATCTTGCCGTTATGTAACAAATTATCAAGATTCACTCTACTTGGTATACCAATGCAGTGCCCTATGCATCATTGTGTGTAGATTAGGGAGAGTAGTAGTATGTTGGATTATTGTTTGTTTTAATACGTTATTTTACGTCATTTAAAATTGGTTTGATATAATATCGTTAAAGGATAAGTATAAATATAGTAGTTACATACTATAAAGTTCATAAATAATAAACATCTTTTCAGCTAAATAATTTCCTCTAAAATTACCTAATTATAAAGCTCCCTGTTTTCTACTCACTATTTAATTAATTCCTAATTAAACTACAGCAATAAATAAAATATGAACCGAACCACATTTCTGCTTCAACTAACGTTAAATATTAATTTAAATAATCTGCATTTAAAAAAAAATATTATTGTGTTATAAAAATGCAACACGTCTTTGATGTACAATAGTTTGATGTTAAAAGTCACATTTTGTACAATATTGAATTTTTTAAAAATTTTTAGAATCAGCATGGTTTTATTTTATCATTGCAACCCCCAGATACTTGCTAGAAATATGAACAACAACTCACCATCTTTTTAATTTTAGACCAAATATAATATTAAATTTTACCTTTTTGAGCATAAATTTAGAAAATATTTTTGTAAAGGTATTTTGAGAGTAATAAATTAATATGCTTGGTTAATTATTGACCATGTCACAAGAGGCAACTTAAATTCTCAAAGGATTAAAAATAAGGTAAATAAAGGGTAAGTTTTAATTAAGTTACCCAGCAGGTAGAGCAACTAAATATTTCTCTACTAGAATTGTTATATTTTAAGTTTTAAAAAAAGGAAACGGAGTCCTCGGAGTATATGAAATATAAATAGAGTAAAGCGAAGTCAGACTATTTTTACACTCTTTTTAGTAGGAAGCTTTACTACGGAGGACATTTTTTATTAAGGTTCGTGACTAGATTATAAATTGTGAGAAATGCAAACGATGTCATCAAATCTCTTGCAAATTTGCTTACAAATGATGCAAATAAAGCATAAATTTAGATTGTTTGCCTCTAGATATAGCAAAAAGTGAAATTAATTCAATAAAAAAAACTCACTCCGTATAAAAATGAAGCATCCATGTTTTTTTTTTTAAATAGCCTTTATTTTCAGGACGGTTCTTTGAGGGGGAAAGTTTTTAAAGCTTAGTGAAGGGGCTGGTGTTTCAGGGCATGTCTCAAGTCATAATACCCTCAAGCGGGGCATTCATCATCATTAGCGAGTCACCTGACTTCCGCTAGTTTGACTGGAGAACTTCCGTTTCCTATATCAGATAAAATGGCGGCAAGCGCCCCTGAGCCCGCACACGAGATTGATTCTCGTCTCCAATACCGTATTTTATTATTTCTAGACTTGGCTTCTTCGCGGTAAGGTTCTATAATACCGTGATAGGTACAAAAAAAATAAGTTATTTGTAAAATGTTATTAGTTTGGATAATACTATATTACGTAAATTCGTACTTTTATTACGCATTTTTTTTTTTTTTTTTTTAAAAAGAAGCATTTGAGTTCTTGTGATAAACTCAAATATTTCAGTTTTGGAACTGCTTTCAAATAGTCGGAAATAACTGTGCCAGAAAGCAGGAAACAAGTTGTGCTGGAGTGGGATTCGAACCTAGAGATTCTAATCCGGAGTCCTCGAATCTACCACTAGACCACAACCCGATTTAAAAAGTATAATACTGTAATTATTATTATTTAATTTAAAACGAAATTTCTATTTTGACTAATAATTACTAAATTTTTTTTATCACTAATTAATAACGGCCTTAAAAGCAGACGATATTTTTATAGGAAGGGAGAAATAGCTAGAATATGGATACGGTAAATCGACATTTCCCCAGGGCCTTCCATATACCTAGCCCCTTTCTACATAGTGGAAAAATAATTTGTTTAAAATCTAAATTTAAAGGACGACAGTGACCTAGTTTTAAATTTTTTTTCCCCCAATTATCGTATCCCTATAATTTTGGTGTCAAGGGTGAAAATTGTTGTCTTAACAGCTGATTTCAATGGCTTAATGCATCGGCCCCTCAAAATGACTTCACAATAATGACGTCATCTGATTTTATTTTTCAGTCCATTCAAAACAAAAGCAGGAAAAAATGCTTTGTTAGAGTGCCGATATCATTAAAACTATGCTTGGATGGTAAAAATGCATTTATATCTTAAATAAGACAAAACAGTTTTTTGAAGTAATAACGGCACAGAAGTTGCTAAATAAGCCTTAATGTTTGAGATGTTTCCCGAAATAAAACCTAGAACTGTCATGGCAGGAGCCCAGCGTTTTAAGCCTATGGTAATATTATGGGTGCATAAATTGCAATTAATTATAAAAATAATATAAAGTCATGCATTATATCATCGAATCTTTTGGCGTTTAGTATCAAAATAATGGACGAATTCCCCTCTCAACGAGGTATTAGTTATTGCATAACGTTAGCTGCATTTTAAGATAACGATTTAATGCAAAGTTAAATCTATGAATTTATTTCGTTTACGACCATACTTTTATAAACTGATTAATATTGTAGCGTTAAAATAGGTAGGCACTCAATCCGATACCTTTGTAACAAATTTCAACAGCGTTATCCTATCATAGAAACTATTAATTAAAGAGGATTCGAATTACAAGCTCCAGGCTTTTCATGACACCAATTCCCAAGTCTTTATCTACGGCGGTGTTCTCGCCAGACCGATCGCTGGCTCTAATGATGTGGAAACTATGATAGGTATTGACCATAGAGGGCGGAAGGGCGGTGCCCTATCTCTGCTGATAAATCCGCCCACAGGCCCTAACTGACAGGCGGGCGTTCATCAACCTATATCGAATTAGGCGGGTAAGATAGTTTCGGCAATGTGAAACCATCTCTATGAAATTATAAACACGTTTGATTTTAGATTTCATTTTGATTGGACTGGAAATCAGGCTCATATTGCACCATGAATACAAACCTGCACTACTTAAAATGTCATAGTTTATGTATATCCAAAATCAGATTTTATATCATGCAAATTAATACATTTGATATAAAATCTGAGTTTTATTTTAGAAGGTACTATTTCATTAAAACTGTCTTTTTATATATATTATGTAATATTGCGGCTAAGGAAAGAGATAGAAACTGGTTTTTTTAGGCCAGTGCACCAAAAAAAGATAAAGTTAAAATGAGGGCTAAATTCAAATAATTGGTCCGTTTAGGTCAAAATTGGTTGCAAAGGGAACTATTATTTGAATTTAGCCATGACTTTAACTTTAACCTTTCTTGTTGCAACCGGCCTTTAGACAGAAATGTAGCGGTCGATCTGAGATGTAACTTGGTATTCTTAGTTCATTTTTGATAAATTGGGTTGTTCCCGATTTTTTATTTTTTATTTAAAAAAATTGATTGAAAAATTACAATATCAAGGGATTTTTTAATTTTTTTTTACGATGTCATGTGAATTTTTTAGCGCGGTTTTATATAGCGCTTTTTCTAATCGTTCGCAAAATCTTTCCAAATCCAAAATCCAAAATTTGGCGCGCATGCGGTGTGACGTCACAGCAACATCACAGCATAGGCGCCCACTTCGTAATGAATTTCACGCCTTTCATGGTAGACCTTAACCATGCTTGCCTATTTTACAAGGCATCAGGTTCTCGGCGTCCCGGTCGTCCACTGTTGACAATTCGTCGGCAGTTTGCGTCAGTGCTGCGGGACGTGGACTTGACTTGGGAGGATGCGCGGGAGCTGGCGGCCGACCGCTTGGCCTGGAGGCAGTTTGTGGATTCCATATGCTCCACATAGGGAGCGGATATGGCATAATGAAATAATTCATGGTAGACGGGTATGACGTCATTAACCAATAACGGGCGTTAAGAATCATTCGTATTTTCGTGTTTTTAAAACATAAATTTATAAATGAAAACAACATTTTTGATCATTGTGTTTTATATCGTTGGAATTGTAAAAATATACTTTAAATATTTATAACGTTTTTAAGAATATTCGTGTTATCGGGAAGAACTCTATTAGGACTTACGGAAGGCCGCGTTAATAACCGGCTTATCAGCGATGGAGCGAACAATCATAGAGTATTTGTACATCCAAAATCTAATGTAAAATGCATTTGATTTTTTTGTTCCCCGCTGTTATCGCTGTGCCGCTTGTGAACGTAGCCTTCCGGATATATTGATGTGCGATGCGATATATTATATTGACTAATGTCGCGAAAGAACATAATCAAAGTGAGATATATATATATTACGAATTTTCTGATTTTAGATTATTTTTATCAAATTTTTTATTTGCAAAACTTGTTGTTGATATCCTTCTTAGAAATTTTGTGATAAACACTTTAACGTCATATTATTTAATTCGTTTCACAAAAAATTCGCGTGCGTCGAAATAGTAAATCAACGATTTTCATCATAAATATATAAAAAAAGCAGCGGTCTAATAAATTATTAAAATACTTGATCTTGTAAAAATTTCCCGCTCAAAGTTTTCTTGTGACCAAAACCGAGTTTGTACACTATTTGTTGTTCAAATTACTTTACCTTTTTAATGAATAACTTCGACAGTGTCAGACCTTTGTATTTGTAACAAATACAAAGCCACGTCCCGCGTCGCATCATTGTGGAATGCTCACTTCTGTATTCAGTCAGTTCTCTAAGTTATTACGAACATTATTCAAGTGAGATGATATTATTATCCCATTTATATGTATGGTATTATGACCATCGACCTTAGCTAAAATATTCAAAGGATTGCAATTTGAATTTTATCCACGTGAAGTTCCAAGGAGACGTTTTCCGTCAGACTGTTTCCTTGGAAAATACAATTATATCCGTTCTCTGCAACTTTCTGCTCCCTGGGTGCATTGCCATGGAAAATGTGCATCCGTTGGAGAAACGCGAATTTTATCCAAATAAGATAAAATAAAAGATACGGAATTCTGTTTTTGTGTAACGTTTTGAAGAGCTTCTCTAGAAATAAATGCTTAAATGCTATGTCAGATTATTTTAATACGATTAGCCTAGTTCACGTTATTCCATTCCATATAAACGACGTAATATCTACTCAATGTGTCTGCTTTTACTAAGTTTCGAAAGTTCTATCAGTTTTTTTATCCAAAACTATACTTTTTTATTAATTTGTACAATTTAGACAATGGTAAAAACCTAAGCTGACATGTTTTTTAGTATGGAATCTAGAGCTATCGGCTTGTTAATTTTTTTAAAATTTATTAAAACACCTTTGTTCCTATTGATACATCAAATGCAATTATTTATGTTACTTATTCTTATTTTTTAATTATCAATCGCAAGTTGAACATCAACACGACTATAATGGTCTATAATAGTCTTTTCGTCGTAAACAACATCTACCTACAACACCGTTAGCTTTTGAAAAAGTTTAAAAAACTAATTTGGCCAAAAATGTTGGAGACGATAAAAATAGGATCTTAACCATTAAATTAATCGTTATAATAGTGTATTTTTGGGTTAAAGTGTTCAGTTATGATATTAAAATATCTTAAACAACTAAACCTTTGAAAACTTTACTTCCTCCAGTGAATTGTTTTACAGCTTGAATATTGAGTGAGGGGAGATTTTTTCACTAAGCGAAGTCAGCAACCTGTGGATTATTCAGTGGATTTAACTTCTTGAGAGGCTTAAGTAAGACTTACCAACAGCTGCTCTGCAGAATGTTAAAGGTGATTAGTACTGTCAACTAAATGTAAGCTCCTGTCGGCCTAAATTTTATTAATGCCCTAACAATGTTAAGACTTGCGCAGAACACCTTGAAATTATGTATTAAAGAACCTACAGAACCTTACAACTTTGCGTTCGGCAGACAACTTTGCTTAATAAGTAAAAAACATCCTCAACCGTATTAACGAAATTGACTACCTTTCACAAAGAGACAACATTTTAACACTGTAACGGTAATGCTGCAGATGTAATGATAACAATTGTGTCTTTTCTTGATTACTACTACAGTCTTACGCTTCAGTACCAGTCCAAGGTATTACACATGAAATATTTAATTTTAAAATCACGTGTTAATAAATATTGTATGTTGACCCCCTACGGAAATCGAACTCGCGACCTCATGCACGGTAGCCAAATGCGCTAACACTATGCTACGAGGCGGACAAACTACTACTTTCTTTATTACTACTATTTTAATATATAATGTTTGTTTTTGTCACTGTACTATCAATTTGAGAACTGTTATCGGTTTAATGAAAAAAAAAAATGTGAAATACTAATATAATTATTGTATTGTAGTACATGGGTATGTTATTTTCTAAAAAACTTTTGGTTGTCTGTAAAGTCGGTTTACGGACGATAATTTTACGTGATAACGTTATAAAAAAACATTGAAGAAAAATAGCATAGGTACTTTTATGAATTGAATTGAATTATTATTACTAAATTATCATTATTTTGTATAATACAAAGCAGGAGTTAATTGCAAATTACATTTTTTCCATAAATTAACATTTTCGTGCACTCGTTAATTCAAATATTTGTTTACTTAAATTATACAAATTATATTACAAGTAACAATGTGCTATTAACAATTTATTTGCAAATTATATACATAATATGATGATATGATGTTTACCGTCACAAACCGAACGCTTTAGGCGATCATGCCTCTCTATCGCTTGTTCCGCGCTCTCGTTTGCACACTCGGCTCATGCGGAACGTGACAATGAGTCATGCTTTTTCGTGTGTGAATAAATAAATCTCATCGATTTATTAGACGTTTTCACGTCAAAAAATGTTGACAGATATTTCTCCTTTCTCTTATCTCAATTTATTTCATGTATTTTATAATTAGGAGAGAAAAAGGTTGTATGAAAAAATATTTTAAAAAGTGTAAAAAGTTTCCCTTATAATTTGTTCTATTGCTATAATAAAAAAATGTATTCCTTTGCAAAACCAACTTCTGCCTGACGGATTTATTTTAACATCATTCTTTTTCACCATGTGAATCATATGGTTGCCACAAACTGCCTCTAAGATAATCGACAACTAGGGCTAAAATTACCAAAATATCAACATCCAAATGTGTAGCATTTGGATGTGTGAACATAAACAACTGCGATACATAAATATGTAAATATTTTGGTGATTTGGGACCGGATCAGCTCCTAAAATTCATCCCCAGCCAGATCTCTGTCCCGTAGTTTAGATTTAGTTTATTTTCGGCACTGGACGTCTAGTTCCCCGGAAACCTGATGCATTGTAAATTTGAAAGTCATTATTTTAGGTTCTCGGGAGAGATCCGTAATACATGCATTTCATCATTTCAGCCGATTTGTCTTAACCTAATAATGGTGATATTTTTTAATGGATGTTTTAAAGAACCATTAAAATTAATATTTTGTTGAATTAATTTCTGTCACACAATTAAAAAAAAATTCTTACAAAAATTGAGTACCAATGAAGGAAAAAATACAATTTTCTATCATTAATTTTCAAATAACAGTCAACTGAACCTTTACTACTATGCTGTTTATAAAGGAATCAAGTAATAAAAATTATTAAGATTCACTGCACCTTAGTGTACCGATGCAGTGCCATTGGGTGCGGATACGAGAAAGTAGTAGAAGTAGTTTATTTCAAAAATCCTGTAATCCAGTGCACAAATCACCAGTGTCCATGTACATCTATATTATATAAGTATCGCAGCTTTGACCCGAATAAATATGAATATACACATAAATATGACTGTAATCGTTCAATTTTAAAAGTAGGACCGAGTGCGTCACAGCTACGATACATAAATATATATTGTTGTAGATTTTTCATCGATGTTTCTTAAATTTTAGAATTCAATCTTCTTTTAAGCGGGTAGTAAATAATTCTAAAACTAGGGAATTAAAAAAATATATATTAACAAACTGAGTTTATGTTTATATCTGTATGTGTATTAAACATAAGTATGTATGTGTATATGTACGTTTAGATGTGCAGGCTCCATGTTAGCGACCAACATAGTTATATTTACCACTGACGAATAACATGCAAGGATCATGTTCGGTTGCCCCATCACACAAGCAGCTGATGTTAAATACACACTGTAAAGTACAGAGTGCACATAGGAATATGACCTCTAACATCTCTTCATTCCTTGGTAAATAAATTTAGATATTATAAGCTTAGTCTGTATATTATAGGGAATTTATAAATATTAGAAGCATATAAAAAAATTAACTTCTAACTCAATTTTCTCAAAAATTTTTTTTTTTTTAACAAAATCGACTCCAAATATAATGTGGATTCGAGTTTTGTTACACCACGTATAATCCTACCACAAATTCTAAATGAAAGATTTAAAAAAAAAATACTGCTTGATGCAGTCCTAGAGACGGCAAAATAATAGCAGCTTCCCCAAAAGGCATTTAAATAAAATTCCGAATTTGAATTCTTAACGTAATAAAAATGCCAATTTAACATCAGTGATAAATTCAAATTTTTCACATTCGTCAAGGGAATTGTGGCGCCAATAAATCAGCCCCCCCTTTCAACCCCTACCTATTTCTCTTCCATTTCTAGCCCAACCATTTATATCAGGTAGGAAGTAGGAAGATCGTTGACGATATCGAGAATACTTTAACAGGATTACATTTTTGACTACAGGGCAGTTTTCTTGATTGTAAACGAACTTTTTCGGCCGTTTTGTATTTGGGTTGAGAAATCAACGATTTGCTTTATAAAAATTACGCAATGTCTGATTTCTCATTAAAATTTTAAACGTAAATTTTTTTTTCTATTAAAATTTTTCTAGTATTGAACGTTTATAATCTGTGTCCAAATATTTATTACTTGGTTTTAGATTTATCCTTTTTTTTTATTGGCTTCGTTGTTTCACTATCGTATTTTTATGCACAAATGACCTGTACTCTCTAAATTGTCTGTAAATAAAAAAACAAAAATGTAAAATAAAAAGTCCTTATATTCCTTTACACGGAAGCGATCTATGATTTTTTTGTGAAATCATACAAATAATATTAAGATTTTAACCACTAGACAACAACCAAAAACCGGGACATGCTTATACTTCAATATTTATATATTTTTTTCTCAATGAGGAAATCCACTGCCACCCGGAATTGAATTTTAAAAATGCTTTCGTGTAGACGCGAATATTTAAAAAATTTTGAAGTCGGATTAAATATCACAATAATTTACCCAAAAAATAAATAAAAATGTTTTGAAAATAGCATTCATTTCAAAATCTTAAACAATGACGTCTCTCCTTGTATCTAAGTGTAGTGATTTCTTTTTCACTCTCCCTAGAACAGCTGTTGACAGTTTAAGTGACAGTTGGCTGGAGAAATCGTTTGCATAGATTTTTGACAGTTTTTTTATTGGCTGGAGAAATATGTTAGCCGTGCCATGCCGTTAGCCGCCCGTTTTATGACGTCACTCCTGCAAAAATGACGCACTTGGTAAGACGACTATCTTAATGTGCTGGGTGACAGCCTGAACTTATTCCTTCTCAACTGCAATATTATAATCAGAAGGATACCGGACGTCCATCTATTGCACCAAACGCCAAACCAAGTATCTGATATATTGATGGATTGGCTATTATTTAATCTAAAATTATACCTTAGACCCATAAAAATGTGTAAATATTATAGAAAGCACAATACATTCAACGAGGGATAAGATGGTCAAGTTTAGAACGTCGCAGAAGAAAAAAAATAATACATATTTGTTCTTCGTACTACATACTTCAAACAAATAAAATATAAAGTGTTTTTCCTATAGTCACCAACCAGTGACCATGACCCCCACTATCCCGAAAACATAGATCCACAATCATCGAAATATATGCTCAACCACCCTATTCCACTAAACCTCGCCTCCCCAGCACGTTTACCCCACGCGCCTGAGGTTGGCGGCTCGGAGCTTTTCCCATACGAACGTATTCTCTCGAATTTCTTCCTTGGCCTTTAACCTTAAAGCTATTGTTATATATATTAATACGACAGTCTTTAGATATCGACATAGATGCATGACTGCATCGTCTTATATATATTGAAATTTTATATACAAAAAATGGAAAATAAATACATTATTTTTTAAAAATAAGACGATACACACACAGCATCAGGTCGAGTATCTAGCCTGGATATTTAGCGATGTCGCGGGGGTCCGTAGTGGAAAGGCTAAGACGCTGGACTCCACGATACGGATGTTCCAGTACTTCGAATCCCGTGAGGAGGACACACAAAAATAAAAGGTGTTTTTCACAAGCCTGTGAGTGGTTGTGACGTTGTTCCCCTTCTGTATTAAGGCTCTTTGTCTGATAGGTTGGTTCAAATAAAAAATACTAAAAAGTGTGAAAAAAATTAATTTCTCTAGATGTTAATTCCAAGAAGAAAATCGAGGAATGACGATTTTGAATGGAAAAGTGGCCGCGACCCACGGTGGTATGGAAATGCTCATAAGGAAGCCAGGATTTCAATTATGGACTTTGACCATTATAAATAAAAATATTGAGGTATGGGCGCGGTTGGGTGTTGCATGAGATTTAAATAGTCAATATAAATTTCGATAAACGATGGTTGTAGGTCTACGCGGTGTGGATGCGGAGACAAAAATTAATACTCAAATTCCAAAAAACAAACAACGAGTCCACCAACCGCTAATCCCTCATAGAACCCCTCCCCCCGAACACTGAAGGTGTTGTTTGTGCTGAAACCCGAGAAATCAACCTTACCCGGCGGGCCCTAAAGCGTGCCATAGGAAACCAATACTCGCCGTTGATGGCGTTTAACTAACCAGACAACCGGGGGCAGCTCAAGAAATCACAGGGCTTAGGAGATGGATAAGTAAAGGAAAGATTTTTTAAATCCTTTAAATTTCACTACCTCGATGTTCTAATTAGGGCCGGCACCTCTGACCATCGACCGCTACCCTTTGTCGGTATGGGTATGGCCGGCGGAATGCAAGTGGACTCAGAATTAATAATTCCACGAGACTGATTATGGCGCCTGAACGATGTACACCTGCGATGACTAGCTCGAGGGCTAAAGTAAGCGTGCAAGGATCTTTTTATAGCATCAAACCCAAATTCCACAATTGTTAGGCAAAATGTCTAGCAAGGCTACACCAGCGTCAAATACAAACCCATATGACGGCAGCGGGGGTAGAATTCAATAGTAGTTCGCCTTGACAAGAATTAACAAATGCAATAGTTCAAAAGGTTCCTTTCAACGAATTGTTTTTCCAATGTACCCACCAAGATACAAATGAAATGGTTCTCAAGTAGGAACCTACTACGAATTCAGTCGTCCATTAAAGTAGTAGTCGAAAAATATAACGGTTTTAATACCGGTGGGAAAAACATGCGATTAAAAATATCAGCAGTCTGATTCTAGTAGTTCGTGATAAATTAGGGGACACGGCGCTCTCGTGTTTTTTCCCCACGTTTACTGTTCCCCTGGCCGTCAAACAACCTCCCGACATGTGTTATTCATAGTATATGTGAGGCTCATGCTAAGGACCGTTTATTATCCTCTTCTTTTCGACTTTGAGAGTATTAAGCATAGGATGTGAGGTTTTGTCTTGCACTGTCGTAGAGGAACCGCGCTTGAGGCAGACATCTTTGCGGGGGAAAAACGCGATACGTCGGCCAAATATGACTGTGGAGATGTTTGATTTGCGTGTATAGTAATTGGAAATAAACGAAGAATGGGTATCACGAGAAAACAACAGAAGTGGAAGACCGCACGACGCGCTCAACCATTCAACCACACTATCCTTACCCCCCCGACAACCAACCACTCAAAGACCATCAACCGAAATATTTTCCGTCCCTCATAAAAACAATTTCCTTACAAGAACACCTTCATCATCGTGTCGTTGTCTATCTCATAATCGCCTTATTCCGGCGTTGAAAGAATATCCTGTCCCAAAAGTAACACGACATAATTCGACCAGGGGGAGGGGGGGGGGGGGGGGGAGTTTTTGAAACAATTTACGGGCTGAAAACCACGCTGAAGCTAGTGTAGACACGGGCGCCTAGCCGTGGTTTGAACTTAGAGCGGATCATTATCGCGTATAAGAAACGACAAAGCTCCGCTAAAAGCGTATTCTTAGAATACGGATTTGAGTTTACGCTGTAAAGTAAAGCGCGCCGTGTTAATATTAGCGTTAACTTACCCATAACAGACGGACACAGAATCAACCGCACAGGATGCAAATAAAACAGAAAATCGTCTACAACGAGACTAAGGTCAATCATGTATCCAAAGTAAAAAGTAAAATATGAAGACTGGGAAAGCGATACTGGTGCACCCGAATCATTTAATCAGGCCCCTCCCAAAAAATGTCTAGAGATACGTAATTGAACGACTAGGAATAGCAACAGCCAACCCCCTCAAACCTCGCAAACCCCACAAACAATCAAACACTCGCCATTAAGCAAGGTACAACTATCACCGAACCAAAATTGAGATGGCTACATGTCAGTTCAGCGAAACTAGACATTCACACTTACTAAACGCAATCCTCTCTCCAAAACCTCGGCCGCCAAACCCACAAAAAGAGTCATCCTGTCACCCATCAACATGAACCGCGCCTAGCGACAATGACACCAGCGCGGACCCGACCACGGTCTAGACAACCCGTTGGTAAAATAAACGCTAGGCGCATAGAGTGCAAACCTAACCCATAAGCCGATCCCAAAAACTCCTTTCCCTCGCATTAAGGCTTTGAGTCATGATATGACCTAATATATGCGATTTATTACCGCCACGTGCTAATCTGATGGTGTACACCTTATGTGCCAACTCAGCGGGTTTCCAGCAGAGTCATATCAATAAGGTACAAATAGCTACACAACCCGTAACCTTATGCACGTTTATCTTGTTAAAATAGCTAACCTCACCGTATTGTAACGATGAAAGCCGCATAACCAACCCTAATAAATGCCTCGGACCGACTGTACCTCACATAGGGCCTTCGCTAAACAGAGCCCCCTTTTCTTATGCATTATGTATTGTTCCGTCGTCGGAAGTTATACAAGCAGAAAGGCATCTTTTCATTGTAAATATTTACCGGACATGAATTCCATTTATACACAAGTTCTATTGAGTGATGTGATGGGTAAAAAATATTGGGGGGGGGGGGGGGGGGGATATACTATGTAGACAACAAACAGTAGCCTAAGGGTAAACATCATCATGCTCTCAGCCCAGTGGGGTCCACTGCTGGACGATAGGCGCTCGCCGGGGTGCCCGTCTCCACGCCCTCCCGATCCTGCGCCGTCCCCATTCCGACTGACCATCAGCAGACTTCCTATGGTCTGAAGGAAGATGGAAAAGCAATGATTATACATATGTAAAGCTAGGACAAACCTAAGCCACCCTCTCAGCCCATGCACTATGATCGACGCAACAGTGACTGCCAAAGTACGTCATAGCCTCGCCCCGTACCCGCGACCAGTACACGTCGAAACTCCCATCGCTCTCCCCTAATCCCAAAGTAGCTAGACCTCTATAGTTGTAAATGTATCATTATCGTCCCAGTCACCTGACCTCCCCATAATTCCAACTGGGCTCATACGGACACGGGGCCAGCCACATCAACCATGAGACCATGCAGCGCTGAGTGCGTCACACCCTGCTATATGATCAGATTCCAAGTGGGAATAAATGACTCTGACAAATATGGAAAGTGCTCCATAGAAGAAAACATGATCACGATCAGCAATGATGTACTGACGTCTCCCACAGGGGGAGGAAGTGCCGTTACACCACAATTTGGTTGTCTGTTGACCTATTAACTTATCATGTGAACGATAAGTACCAAAATTTTAGCTCAGACGGTGATCCCCGGGGAATGCTAGGATTTTACCACCATCAAAACTACCCCCCGTGTCCAAACCGCACAACCAGTTGTAAGAAGCCAAGAAGAGATTGTGAGAAAATTTGACCACACACGATTTAATTTATCCAATTACTTATCAGATTAGTGAAAAACTCGTCAATTGCTCTTCTCGGCTGAAAAAATAAGTAAAAACATCCCGCCGATATAGAGACCTTGGAGCGCCTAATCCCGCCGCTCGCAGAAACGCCCTCATGCAATAACAACCACAAACGGGGGGGGCAACGTTAATGTATCGCATTACGGGGAATGTTTATTGCATAAATATTTATCATGTTTATCAGTTAGTGCATTTAATGTATTTCGGGTTTTGATGGAGATTTTTTTTTAAAGAATTCCCGTGGTTTGGTGTAAGCTTTAGGGGGGTAATAATCATTTGGGTGTGGAATACAGAGATACAAACTACACCTATTTAGTTTGTTTAAAAATCAAAACGAAGAAAAACTAATGTATATCACGTCATCATGTCAACCGCATGGTGCCTAGGAGCAACTTCTTTAACACACAAGTATACGGTTTTTATCCAAAAGATTTCAGTTTTATAAACACATCAGTACCAGTTATAGTAATTACCACAGTGGTAGTGGCATTTGACGCCGCGCATGAGGTCGTGTGTTCGATTCCCCGTTAGGGGGTTTGCAAACATGAAATGATAATTTCTATGTGTATGTTTCACGATTAATATTTCATGTTGTGACAACCTTGGACTGGTATTGAAGCGTAGACTGATCATCCTACGTCCATGTAATAATATATGAAAATAGCACTGCACTTCTGTTACCAACGAAGTGCTCTATCCACCACAAGGGTGCGGGATAAGGGGAACGAGTAAGTAGTATTTAGTTGTAGCTTTACTCGATTGATCCCTATCAGTTTTATCGGATTTAAATAATCAAGAATATACTCTAAGGGGGGGGGTGTAGGGGGGGGGATGTAATTATGTCAATGTATTTTTATGCACCATGACGGTGTGAAAAAGTGGGAAAGGAGAAGAACCAACATAATATATCTACATAAAACTAGCATAAACATTTTGGCTAAGGTCAACCCCATTTCTGTTGATTTTATTAATTATTTATTAATTATCGTTACATGTCTATTTAACAATTGATCAACCCCTCTGTAAATAAGTACTTGTCTGTCACTCACTGGCCTAAGGGTAACGTTGCCGGAGAGTCGAATATATATACTTACACTCATTTAAATGAAACACACTTTGAATTATATTAAACTTCTACTATTTATGTTTCTAACACTTAACCAACTCCCGGCTGGTTTATACGAAACAACCACGATCACTCTCACTTAATGCAGGGTTCGTACATGAATGATAATTGGATTAATGAAGTAAGTGTTGCAACATAATGAAGACCAGATGTCCGGTAGAGAGTGTGCAACTTTAATTGAAGATGCAACTTACCTTCGGCCATCACCAATTCACTTCATACTTCATGACCCCAACCTCAAAGAGCCACGGAGACCCTATAATTATCGTAAACGAGTCGGGGAATTTTAATAATAAAAAGAATAACTTACTTCAATTAAGTTTGGCATTTAAAGAGTACCTTCATTGCTTACTTATCCAATTTCATTCATTCTTGTACCCTTGACAAAGAGACACGTGTTGTTTCGAAACCGGTCGGGAATTTTAATAATAAAATAAAAAAAGTAGTTAAAAACAAAGTGTTATCATTTAAATAGTTTATAATGAATAACTACAAAGTGAGTGCTTCCAACATAAATTTCATATACATACACATTTATTTTTCTTTTCATAGCTGCTATAACATAGATTACATTTTATTTTTTATGTTAAAATAAGGGTTGCACATGGTTTTAGAAACATTTTTAGCAAATATTTTATTTTCTTAAAAATAATATTGTTTACGTCACGTCTCTTGTTTAATTTATTTGGCACATTCATACATATTAAAGCATGTGGAATACGAAAAACATCCTTGTTTATGCTCCTCTAAGCAGTCGGTAACGGATGTCCCAGAAGCGCGCACCAGCGCCTCCCATTCTCGTTAGTCCGCAAGGCATCACAGTACTGGATTTCCCTTTGTCTACATACAGATGCACTTGTACAAAACTCCGAACAAATGGGCGGCTGAAGCTATGAATCACATTTCGTACCACCCGCTACTAACTTGGTACAGTAGGTTTCTACATGCATATTTAATTTTAGTGAATTTTGTAAGCGTAGAAAACTTTTGGTTTATGTTAGGTGATATAATTCGGTAAGAATCTCACAATCATAAATGATTTCTGCTAAAATACTTAGCATTTTTTTAATGGATGACAGACAGAATTCACATGTGAAGCGTCGCGCAATTTAACTTAATATATAGAATATTTGATAATATGAAAATAATGGATGTCGAATATTAGGCAAAATTGTGAATGTTGTAGTACATAACCTAGCCAATTATAGCTTTAAAGCCTAGACATCCATATTCCCATCCAAATATCTCGTATCTTTTGAGATGTCAATTCTAAGTTCATTTAAGTATTAAATTAATTTCTCACTCCCAATTTAATGGAGTTTTCCGCCTTTGAAAATAACACCCTCAATTACACACATTCTTCCGTAAGTTTTTTAAGAGCTTTATCAGGTTACGTATCCAATTATTATATTGTTCTTCCTTCGTAACATAAATGATTTAAGTCAATTTTACGCATTAATGCAAAAAGCTACGATGAAGGGAAACGGTTTTGAAATTATAACTTACTTACATCCTTTATGTACAAGAATTTAGTACATTCATGTAATTAGATTTGTTTAATTTTATACTAAAAAAAAAATTAATTATCATAAACAAAACATATCTTCATTATTTTCAATTTTACATCTAATTCAAAACACACCTGGATCCATTTTTGAACGTAATTTAAAAAAATGTATAATGAGTCCTCGGCGCGGGTTACCCCAATGATGACAAATTAATTGAACCATTTTGTAATATTTTTCATAAATAAAAAAAATTAGAGAAACAGAAAATAAAATAAAATAAATCACATTTAAGGAGCTGAATCCAATAATTACCTTTATTAAAAGCTTTGGGTAAAACACCCATAAAGAATTAAGAAATATATATATTTTATCAAATCACTTCATCGCCAACAAATCACAAAAATATACTAAAGGACTTTAATATTTGCATTTATCTCGTACTTTGTCCCCCAAGCTTAATAATTTAGGTAGATAATTATTAGGTGTAGTATTTCTACAGTACGTCATGGTATATTTAACATTAACAACTTAAACATTTTCAGATCAGTTTATTGTATTTTTCATACAAAAGTTATTTTTTTAAAAAAAGAAAATAATCGTCCAAAATACGAGGATATTTTTCTCCTCCTATAACACATAACCAAAATTTTCATGTTCAAACTACTAAAGTAGGTAGTTTATAAAAAATATATTTATCATTGCGTAACAATAAAATTACAATGGATCAAAATACTTTTGTTACCAATATTTTTAATAAATTGAAAGTAGAGGAAAAAAGAGGAGCAGGTAAACGTAAACAAACACACGTGTGACGTATCTCCCACACATCTATATATTATGTACCTATCTACCTTCCTCGATCATACAAATCAGAGTGATATACCGCGATACGTGAAATTCCCACAAAGTTCGTAATTTCCCACTTTTATTCAGAGGCGCAACAACAATGGCGTCTCCAGTGATCATAACTTTAGCCATGCAAGATCGTAAAATAGAAAGCTCATATTTCAGGATAAACTATCACTCCTGTTCGGCTACTAGCATCGGGTCTCAAATTTACAAATTCTGTTTTGCACGTTGAAACAGTATAGGTTGTAGGTACCATTTTCCCATATCAGCATCCAATGATGCATAGGGCACTGCATTGGTACACGAAGTGCAGTGAATTTTGATCATTTTACATTAACGCAAGATAATAATCAGTCATGCTCTTCAGTGCCTGTCCTAGGTATCACATATGGAATATTGTTTAGGGAAAAACCACAGAGCTGTGTAAAAGATTATCGATTCTTCTACAAATAACTATGTCGAACATTCTGGACTAGCGCGGCTCGTACGCAAGATTCCAGATACGCGTACAACGAAAATTTTAGAAGTTTGCCAAGAGTTCAATAATTCAGTACTAGTCGCGAGAAGCAATCCAGTATACAGTACCTATCTGTCTTCATAAACATGTGTACCTACCTACCGATCAGTTGAAATAAATCGTCTTTAAATAAAAACTATGTTTAAAATAAATACAAAACATTACAATACAATCGGTGTACATTTTGTTTATATGCCACCTCCACCGGGTTCCCAGTATTGTATGTACAGTACATTCCCCGGTTCCCTACTGTACCCAACCCAAACTACAAGAAACTTAACATTCGGATCCACTTGCATTAGTGAAGTCCGTATAAACATCCTGTGGTTAGCTGTTTCCGACTAATAGTTTTACTTTGTGGGTTAATTGAATTTCAGTTGAGGTGTTTGTATTTGGCGTCATTTAAATAGATTTTGTAGGCTACAATCGGCCATTTTTCGCTGTATGCTTGTCGTGATGTACTGCGTATCTTTTTAGAACTTTTTTTCGGTCTTTTTTCTAGTCCCTTTGAAAAATAAAACTCACCATAACGAGGTTTAGAAAATGCTTTTTATCGATGCTCCTACCATAAAGATAAGTATAATCAACGTAGGCTATGACTTGCCGTGCAGAACTAAAATTGCAGTATTTAATCGGCTTTAATGTACCTATACGGCCCATGTTGGCAAAAAACGCAGATACGTATTAATGAAAAAATCATTTATTCGTCCTAAGTTTATCAAACAAAGCGTTTGTTGATATTTTTAGCGATATTTTTATATCAATTTAATCATTCTCAATACTTTATTATTCCTTTCCAAGAACTCTAGTAAAAGTTTCGTGACTGTATCCCTTTTCATCTAAACAAAGCGTCAACTTTACTTCAGAAGCATTTTCTTCATTGTTGAAAGCTTTGAAACATATAGAAAACACGATGAAAAAAAACATGCTCCGTACCTTATGAAGTATTGTATTGGAAATGAGCTTGTTCGAATGGTATTTACTTTCAGTACTTTTACTGAAGACTCTTTAGTTATAAGTATTGCAACAAAGCTTTGCGTTGTTTACGGTAAAACTTTGGTTACTTCAAAAGTAGATGGCACTTCATACTCATAAAGCAAAAGGTTCTTTCAAAATTAAAGTCAAGGATTTATATTAAAAAACATTATAAATTAATTTATTTAATTAAAAAAAATATATTATTTTATATATATGTAGGTCTGAAATAAATACAGGATTCTATATATATTATATTTTTAGGTTTAGTGTGTTTCTGCGTTTCAATTATGTAAAATAAAGTACTTATTTATAATAATAAAAGGGTCCTAAATTCTTAAACTCTATTCACCCAGTCAAGACATAAACCCGGTGAACACGCGGGGGTCGCAGGGTATCAAGTGCAAACTGGAGAACATCTGCGTTAGGGTAGGATTTCTAGTTTTCGACACCATTTTACTTTTAATTTTGGGATTAATTTTTCTTTTGATTAAGGTAATTTTAACAGCAAAATAGCATTTAAATGTGCATTATGGATTACTTTAAAAGCATTATATTTAAATGGGTAACTTCGGTTATTCCGCGGATCGCATTTCTTACAAAACCCAATAAATTTACAAAAAAAATTAACGGCCATAATTTTTGCTTTATCACTGATATTCCGACACTAAATTTTAAAAACATATGTTTATTAAATAAAAATATTTTTTTGAAAACCAGTGTTTCAATGTACATAGATCCGCGCCGGGTACTAAAATGGGTGCGCTTATCGTGACCTAATTTCGAACGCATGTCATGTGAATATAGCGCAATTGGTATGTTACGACTGATATTCTTGAGCGGAAAAAGAGACTTAAGTAATTGATTTAAAAAAAAAATTTAACTCAATATATTGGATTTTATTCAAATACTTAATTGTGTTTTGAATAAACATTTTTTTGTATGGTTAAAAAAAGGATCGCCATAGTAAAACCTTTATTTAGAGCACAGCAGAAAAACGTATTTTACGTGTATTTAAAACGTTTTCATAATGTTTTTTAACTACCATTTTTATGTAGTTTTTCTCGTTTCCAACATATCAATATAACAATCTACTTTACGAATAACGTTAAATAAATTGAAATTCTTTTTTGTCTAGCATTATTAGAGTCGTGGACAACGTAATTCAAGTCTCTCTGTTATTGAAATATGCGGGTAGTGTCATAAAAATGCAAATATTTATGTTTATTAATGAGGTTCAAGAATATTCAAAATAATCGCTATTGAGCGACTTAACTGTTGTAAACGATCACATGCAATATAACTTAGAATCAAAGCAATTTAAATCACTGCATGTGTTATTTAAATCCGTTCCCATACTAATAGGGTCGGTGCCAGCGAGAGAAGTCCTACTGCAAATCACCAGAAAGTTTTATTCGGTTGTAAAAGTGGTGTGGTTAGACGTTTCTCCACTCCTCCTGTTTCCATAATCCTCTTGACTACTGCCAGCTGCAGGTTTTGTCTCTATCCTTTCTAACCTCCCCCTCCCTTACGAGGTGAAAAAAAGGGGATCAAATGTACACAAAAAATATAACCATTTTAAACACCCGTTAAGTATTCTACACAGGTCCGGCGATGATTGACTGTTAGTTTATCATTATTTATTGCCCATTTTAACCTTTTTTACATTATAAATCGATATAATGGTTTTGATATCTGGATCCGCCACGATGAGACTCTCTGGTAATTTCGTCCGAACGAGGATCGGAAAATGGAAGAGGACTTTACCAGAGCTGGACTCAAGGGCGGGATATGAAGCTGAAGGACCACCAGGAAGGGCGAAGTATCCTGGAATACCCTGGAACACCACGTCGAACTGGCGCGGCGGGACACAAACGAGGGGGCACAGCACACTTTACTCACTTTTAGTCGAGGGGTTTCGGGGATTGGAGTCTGGGAATGGCGATGGATGACGAGTATCACGAGGGTATAACGAGGGTGGATAGAATGAAGAAAGATCAGGATCACGAGAAGGACTGATGTTGCGAGGTAGAGTAACGTTGCTGCGCTGAGCGAATATTCGAGACTGAATTTTGTTGGATAACAGGTGACAAAACGGAATGGATTGGGGTGAAGGTAGGCGATACATTTTGGAGAGGAATTCGAACTACCTATACCAGAGAGTATCAATGATGGCCAAACCAATATCTAACGGAATCGTGGCATGAAAAATATAATTAAGGCTGATGTGCTACATTTTAAGTTTGTCCCATAAATTTTATGACTGGTCTGTATAAATCACTATTGATACTTCACCAGAGATGAAGAAGTTTAGGGAAAAAAGGATATCATGGCGTTCCGTAAACGATAAAACTAAAATACACGTTGAGAAAAGAAATATGGTAAAAATAAGAATTGGAGTAAAGTTTTCGACAAATTAATTTTAGTCGCCCGATAAATTCGCTGCGTCCTAATTATATTACTCAGCGTCCTTATAATATCGTTCGGCATCAGCAAAGCCAAATAATTTAAGAAAGTTAGTCGAAAATTTTGAGTTATTTATTAAAAATTCCTGTTAACTGTTTGGTAACCTGTGTAACTGTCCGATGGATTTAAATATTTAATACATGTTCGTTTAACGGAGTTAATAAAATTATTAAAAAATGTATAATAATATACTTACCTATTATTATGCAAACTCTTACTGCTCGTTGAATTCATTCTTATTTTGCCTCAAATTTAGATATATACTAAGATGAGTTACATTAAAAAAAGGGTGAAACAAATAATCAAATCGTATTGTTTGTTGCTTATTGCGTAAAAAACAAAAGGTTTAGATTGCGGATTGGAATAAGGGAAGTTAGTGGTAACGGGGGTTATCTCTTGACAGCGGCAGGAATCAATAACATTGATTGTTCTTTGATTATGTTTTGTTTCCTGTCGGAAGCGGCAATCGGAAAAGTGCCACATTTTGGCAGGAGAAAACAAAACAAATTACTTTTGATAGAGGAAAACTGGCAAAAACAATGTGAGAAGCTTGCTGTAATAGAGTTTGAATGCTGACTTTATGTCTTGTCGATGTCGGAGAGAAATGAATTATGTATATTGTTATTATTTTTTTAAGTGCCTGCTCAAAAAACTCTGTTGTTATGTCGTAGGTAGGGTAAAGAAATAATATGAAAAAAACAACATATTCGATGGACGAGACAATCCGTTTATTTGCCTGCGTTTATTAAATTGGTCATTCATGCATGTAGAAATATAATGTTCGTTCTACTTTAAAATGTGTTAAGTAAAGAAAATAGTTTGCCTTGTTAAGTCAGCTATATTTAGCTACATTTAGCCGTAGTCAACTGAATTTATTAGCATGTTATAAAATATAAGTATTACAATGTTTTTTTAGAGCTTTTTTTAAAATATAAAATTGCTGTACCTGCCTTCTTTAATTATCACTGCAAATTTGGTACTGTGAAAATAGTGCAAATACAAGTTTTCCCCAGTCTTCCTCAGTTTTTGAAAAGAAAACTGAAAGTCATAATAATTGTTATTTATATTATCACCATTGACTTTGTAAATCATTGTAAACTTTTTTTGAAATAAAATAAAAATCACTTTTTGTTTTTTTATTCACTTTTTATTTGAGTTATTACTAACTAGTTTCGGTACCGTACCACCGTACCACCATCAGAGCTAATACAAAACTTTTTTTTTGCGTTTAACGTTTTGTATTAGCTCTGATGATGGTACGGTGGTACCGAAACTAGTTAGTAATAATTCAATTAAAAAGTGAATAAAAAAACAAAGTGATTTTTATTTTATTTTTAAAAAAAAACATAATAATTGTGACTGAGTCTTGGATAAGTTCAAACTTTGTTCCGTGTATACATTTTTCACTCGAAATAATTGGGCAGAATGTTGCTACGTCTATGACATTCAACCTACCTTCGTATGTGAGTTTTAGTAACTTATATAATATAGAGCAATACGTTCCTTACTTTCAAGGAACATAGAAATTTAATTAATAGCCCTAAGAAGTAGTATTCTATGTCCCAATAGCAACAGTTGGCATTGCGACAATACTTAGTGCCAAGTGTTCTGATTGGGATCTATCAGCTTCTAGCAAAAGCTCATAGATCTTACGCCGTATCCCGTTAAATAATATGGGCTTGCCTGCTTTTCTGCGCAAAATATTTCAGAAAAGGTTACGCTCGCTTTTGGTTACAGAAAAAAAAAAAAAATTCAAAATTACATTATGTTTATGGCATTTGAAGTTGAGTTAGCGAATTGTACTTTCTGCGTATTTCACTCCCGATTCCCGAAAATGTGTTTCATCTCCCTACCCTCTCTGAAACTCCCCCTCCCCCTGAAGCTCCCCCTCCCCTGTAAATACGGGAATGCCTAGTGATGGATTGACAGGACAAGAATAATGAACACCCGTTAGAACATTTGGACACAGAAGTTAACGGTTCGTTACCCATTAACGGCCGTTATTTCGGTTGTCTATTTCTATGGTTACCCCATAGGAATCCCGTACTCGAGCTCGTAATCCAATGACTGGATTTAAAGAAATAAATGCATTTCAAAATAAGTTTGAAAGATAACTATGGTCTTATTGTTGGGGTCACACACACTGATGTTTCTTAACTAAACAGTAATTAACGGTTTTGTAGCCTTCTAACAGACATTTTGTTCTGTCACGTTTGGGAACTTTTTTAGGAAAGAATTTTAAGAAAAGCATATATTCTTATGCGTAAAAAGTAATAATCATAATAGTTTGAAGATATTTTCACTAGCCAATCTATCCGCAAACCAAATAAAAATCGATAATCTCTGAGACACACTGCAATTAAAATAAAAGCTCTTTGAATGTTTATCACCATTTTAATAAAAAGTTTGTTGCGCTTTTTTGCCATCAGCCCCACAAAATAATGGCCATAGATCAAACTGTAAGATTGAATATTTGCATACAAATAATATCCATTTCTAAAATAACACAATTTTCAAAATCTGTGGCAATTACACTTTATCAAGTACCTATTTATTGATACTAAAATTTCTACACGAATATAGCCATACTAACATAAAATGAAATATTTAACTGCAAGGAAAAACAGTGAATGTATTTTTGAAATAACATCAACATAATGAGCTATAATTGTTGAAATTTAATAATATTTTTATACTATACGATATATTTTTGGTTATTTGCTACAACAGGTTTCCCTTATTCCTAACTAATGGTACATGGGATTCTGCATTTGTACATCAAATGCAGTGTATCTCAATAATTTGTCATATGAAAACAAGATGAGCATTCTAATGCTTCAGTGCCAGTTCAAGGCATCACATATGAAATATTTTTTATTCAAATAAACATTTCGTGTTGACCCCGGAATCGAACCCGCGATCTCATGCTCGGTAGCCTAACGTGCTACCACTACACCACGTGACGGACAAACTTTCTTGCACTAAAAGGACTTCTTGTCGTAATGATTTTTTTATACATTTTTGTACCATTTTATAAAATTTACCCACGTAATCAAAATTGGCTAGTTGGTGGTAGAGTCTTTTGGTTGTCATTAAATAATTAATTACAAACATATTACAGCTTTAAAGTACGGAAATTTATTTATCACGGATACACATTTTATATAACGTTTCGTAATTTCCAATTCGGTGGCTTCTTTTGCTTTGCCAATTACGTTTTATTTATTTATTTTAAATGGCCAAATTATTTCCATTAAAAAGTTATTTGCATTTATGAAATTTTAATCTGCAAACAGGCCTACAAAAATAATACGTGACTTTTTATAGGGCTTTGCATTTCAAAATATTTTTAAAGCATTGGAAATACAGTGTATGGAAATGCAGTACATAGATGTATTGGTTTCGTTTCATTTTTTTTTATTGGGGAACAAGTTTAAGGGATTTTATATATTTTCTAAAGCTTTATTATTATATTAAATAAAGCATTATTTATTTAGAATCGGTGCTTTAAAAAAAGTTATTTTTGCATAAAAATAAGTTTATTTAGCTGGTTATGCAAACGGTCTATCCTGGATTTAAATACGTAGAACTGTAAACATCTTAGTATCATGTTTTGTGATTCAATTATTTTATGTGGTATAATATTGATTGAAAAAATTGACTATTTTTCGTTAAACAAACACTGCATTTAAATTGTTATTTATCTTTCTGATTAACTAGTCAACCAAGTCATTTAAGCACATACCTTCTTATTTCCTTATTTAACTAATTTTCGTTAAACGCCAATAGAATCTATCAACACGTATACAAAAAAATTTGCTTGTTTTTCAAAGCATTGATCTGCAGTATTTAATACAAAACCAAACTTGACAGAATATCATCAACAAATAAAATTTTATCGCGAAATTTTGATATTGTTTCACCGCTTCTACAAAAGCAGGAATACTGTATTTTGGTACAATGAAGGCGAATATTTTTTACGAGTTTTCATCCAAAACGATCATCAAAAGTTGCAATAACCTGCTTTTGTAGCAGTATGCAAAACGTAGCAATACTTGCTCTTGTTTTTTCAACCAAACTCCCCATATTCCTAGTGCTTGTATGTATTGTGGTGACATTTCGGCAATTTGAATATTCAGCATATCTGAATACTAGAAACTTTCATAAATGCAGAAAACATTTATTTTGAATCCATGATACAGCGTTTTTTATAAAGTTTTTTCTTGGTATAGAGCAATGAACTGATACGCATTTATATCATAGAATTTTGTTTGTACTGTCATTTTTTTAAACATTTGTAAATAACAGAGATTCCTTAGGACGAATAATACTGACTATTTTTTATATAAAAAGGCACATACGTTAGAATTCACATAAAATATTTCTTGAATCTTCCCCTTTTTTAAAATATAGGCTGTCTAAAATTTTGTTAGATTAAATAAATAATTTAAAACAAATTTTTAACGTTTGTGTACAAATGTTTAACCTCAAGTAGTAATAATGATTCAATTATACTACAGCATGTTAATAAAGGACACCTGAAACGTAAAATTGGCGTCGGAGCGTCTTTTGTTGGACGCTTAACCGTAATTTGGCGTCTTTTTTCAGTCCAAATATACGGTTTTCCAGAACGCCGGGCAGATTTCCTGGCCATGTTCGATATTAAGGATATAGCTCGGAAAGTGATACGGGGCATAAGGATGGTGATTGTATGGGGAATTGAAATTCAGTCATCGGTGAACGTGAGCTGGCATAACATGCCCCGCATAGCCAAACAGGTCTGCAACGAACCACGTGAAATCATAACGATTAATATTAATTTTAAACTAATACCTCTTTACGTGACTGGCTATTCAGGGATTTGAATCGGAAATAAATATCGGATTGAAAAAACACATTATGGAGTAAGTATTTGTTAGTCGGGGTTGCTTTTATCTAGCTCCCAGGAACGCTTCCATATATTGGTTTGGAAACCGAATAAGACCAGAATAGTAATTTTTGTTTTATTTTATTTATTTAACCACTTCTTACAAAGGGAACAACGTCACAAATACCCAGGCTGACGAAAATCACTTTTAATTTTGGTGTTCTCACCGGAAATTGAAGCCGGAACTGTCTGAAACATTATTTCCTTTATCATTTATAGAAAATAAAAAATTGCCTTCATAAAATACATAAGTAAATAAACCCGTATCGACGACGAAAAAAATTTAAATAATCGACGTGCATGCATAAAAAGATGCAGTAATGTGGAATATACCATGATATAATAGTGTGACGTTCTATCCTCGTAACTTTCTATCTGTGGGGTGATGGCTAGCGCATTTGGCTACCGTTCATGAGGTCGCGGGTTCGATTTCCGTAGGGGGTCAACATGAAATATTTATTTACATGTTATTTTCATATTAATATTTAATACCTTGGTCTGGCACTGAAACGTAAGACTAATCATTTTACCTTCGTGCAATAAATTGATCAAGAATCACTGCACCTTGGTGTAGGTACCGATGCCGTGCCCTATGCACCATTGGGTGCGGATAAGGGAAAATAGCTGTAGTAGTAAGTTAGAAAGCTGATGTTGCTGATCCATTGCAAATTGTTTGTTGTAAAACAACGTAAATACAGTGGATTTCTTAAAAGCGTCCATCCAAAATCATCTCAACTTAATTTGCCAGAGTTATTTTTATAATATGTAAAATGTATAAAAACCAATAGAAAAATATCCCTTGGTTCACAATGTTGACGTTTTTATTTTCTTCCTTATAAGATATTTATGTTTGTTTTTTATGTATTTATTATATGCCTTTTTCATATATTTTATTTATTTTCTGATAACCCGAAATTGGGGGACGTATTAACATGTCATGTTACGTCAAATATGGAAATGTATGTGGAACAAATAAGCAGAGTAAACGGCAATTATTTTGATAAGATAAATAAAATCGAGTACTTAAGTAAATACATAAATCAATCGAACTGCCTCTTGAGTATTCTGTAATTGGATAGAATATGAAACATTTTACCACTCATGTTTATTATTATGAACGGGAAACGGAATTTTTCCTGAAACGTATTTATGTATTGTAGAAACGTAAACCCTTATATCGAAAACAGAAGTAGAACGGAGCTTTACTAGGAAAGCATTACGAATTTAACGAAAACACATTATTTATAATTATTTTAGATAAGTTAACAAGCAAATAGGCAGCCAATGCAAAAAAAGATAAGAAAAAGTTTCCTTAAGTTTTAATTATCGTAATGTACTCGTAATAATACACAAA